>LR749795.1:1577126-1630059 GCA_902729485.2 Mus minutoides
AAAAAAAAAAAAAAAAAAAAAAAAAAAAAAAAAAAAAAAAAAAAAAAAAAAAAAAAAAAAAAAAAAAAAAAAAAAAAATAATGCTAATTATTTTCTGTTTAAGGTATAAGAAAATACATAATTCTATTGTCCTTTTAGTGCACCTCTTTTCGGGGCCTGACCTTGACAAGGCTATAGTAACACCTGTAATCCAACACTTGGGAGAGGCAGAGGCCGGAGGAGCAGTGTTAAAGGGTCAGCCTCAACAATGTGACTTTGTTCTGTAGCCAACCTTTATTAAATATTAAGAATACAGGCTGGAGAGATGGCTCACTGATTAAGAGTACTGACTGCTCTTCCAGAGGCCCTGAGGTCAATTCCTAGCAACCACATGGTGGTTCACTACCATCTGTGATGGGATCCAATGCCCTCTTCCGGTGTGTCTGAAGACAACTACAGTGTACATAAAATAAATATACATAATTATACATAATATAAATATACATAAGTATACATTAAATAAATAAATAAATATTGTTTTAAAATGAAGAATACACACGTAATTCTTTTAAAAACTGAAGAATACACACACATACAGAGGGCATTAACCCATTTCAGTGATTCAGTTATATTTCACACAACTAGGCTCATATTTCTGCCAACTATTTGCTTTATACTTGTTTGTATTTGTGCCTAAATTCTGCCCTCCTTTAGAAGGACCAGAGAATGTGGCAAAAGTGGCTCCGATGTTGCTCCTGTCTTCCTCTATTCTTCCAGCAACAGAGCCCCACAAGCTTATGTCATCTGTTAAGCCAATTACGAATCCTCACATTTGCCTACTCTGAAATACCACTCTTCCCTCTCTGCTCCCACACAGTAGCCTGGGCAGGATGGGAGAAGGTTATCAAGGAGATGTTTGTTAATCTTCATTTTGATTATCAATACACCTCCCTGTGTTTAGAAGGCTAGTCCTGCCCTGGCTTTTCAGACTTGGGCCTTTATGGGAAGAATGAAGAGCAACTGAGAAGTAGGTGTATTGAAACCAGCATCTAAAGACAAGCCACAGAATACACTTAACATCTAACTGGCTTATATTTAGGTGTGGTAGCATGAAATTATACATGTTTTTCTTTTGTATTATAGTTTCTACCTCCTCTTTAGAATCTTCCAGTAGCATAGAGCAAGAAAAGTACTTACAAGCCTTATTGACTGCAGTCATTGTCCATCAGAAACTCAGAGGCAGCAGTACTCTTACTGTCAGACCAGCACTTGCTCTGTCCCCAGGTAAGAGCTAATGATACTTTCCTTGACAACTGCTCTGAAAAGGCAGTGTCTGTTTCCGAGGTTAATCCCTTTAGATACGTACTTTTAGTTAATTCAACATGACTGCAACATTTTTATCATGAAAGACCATAACTTTAGCTTCTTTTACTTAGAAGTCAAAGCATCACTGTTAATGTCTAGTAATTAGTAGCTATGTGTAGAGATTCAATTATTTTCTTTTAAAAATAGTAATAGTAATAATGTAAGGGATATCAAACATAAAGTAATCCCTAAAGTCTGAATCTACTTTACATAAACTTTAAAGTATTACTATAAAGTTGAATGTATAACTTGAAAATCTGGTTACTAAATGTGTAATTTATTAAAATTATCATATAAACTTGAAATTCCCAAAATTTCTTTAGCCTTTTATGATTTTTGCATTAGTTTGTTTTCTGTAGATTTGGATGAAGCATTAAGACTTGTACTAATATTCTGTTTCAGTTATCATGTGATGGAACCCCAAAGGGTTCATGTAGAGGTAACCCTAATTGTTAGACAGGAGCATGTGACTTGAGAAGTTGGTCTCTTTGGCTTAATCAGCTATCTGAATTACCTCAACATAAGCAGAAAGTGGCTTTTCTTGCAAAGTAACACCATGCATGCCTTTCTTCATTTATCATTGGATTCTCTGATTGCACTTGCCAAACCTAACTCTATAATCTTTCAAATATGTGTTATCTCTGCTGAAATAATAACATTGCCATGTTATCTCTAATAAAGCTTTGGGGATTTAAAAAGTACAATGTTTGGCAGCAATTAGACACGCTACATGTGAAGATAACTTTTTGTCATTTGAGTAATGTTAACCTGAACACCATGGTTTTTTTGTTCTTCTCTTTTTTTTTGGCTGACTTTAGGGACTGAAAGGAGGTCTTCGAGAATGTCCACTGTGCTTAAGCAGGTAGTGCCAGGACATTTGGATGTAAACCCATCCAATAGCTTTGCTCGAGGAGGTTAGTAAGATCAATTTTATAACTGAGCAGCAATAGAAGCTTAATAGCTGAGAACATTCTTCTAGATAGTGGATGTTTTAAAAAATCAACTAATCATGCTTTTGAGTTATTCTTAATTACCCTTCTCCAATAAATGATCAAATTTATTTCTAGTATGATAACAAATATATTATGCCTTATGGAACAACTAGTATAATTATTAATGGTGTCTTACATACTAATAAGTTTTAATTAGGAGGTGGGAAAATCATGTTTAAATGGTGGTGATCCACCAAGTTTACAGAGTAAAAAGACTACTTAGAAACTTAGCATAGATACCAGACTGAGCTGTGCCTCCAGAACCTTTTATTATACTAGTCTTTGAGGGTAAGCTAAAATGATAGCTAAATTTCTCTTCCTGACTCCATCTGAATATAGCAACTGGCATGAGGAGATAGAGAAGTAATTACTCCGGTCTCTGCAAGTTACTATGAGCTTCTTTTACTCTGCAAAGATGATTCTAAACCAGGCATCTTGACTGCAGAGTTCTGTTGCTTCACAGTGGAGTCACAATCATAGGTTCTTCCTCTCACTCCCATAAAAGGCCGAGTCTCCTTGAAAACAAGCTACCTACATGATCTGGGTTCTGCATGGACATTGTCAGTTACAAGTAATTCCTTTCTTCCCAAAAAATAGTGATTTGCATATATAAGCAGCTCTTTGTTAAGAAAGCCTTTCTCATATTTCTAAAACTCTACTGCCACATAATTTTCACATGTTGACCCTTGCCCAAGTGGTGCATACCTGTAATCAAATACTAACACTCAGGGAGCTGAGACAGACCAATGATAAGTTTTAGGCCAGTCTAAGTGTAAGCAGTTAGAAACTAAATCTAATTTAAAGCTGCTCTCCTATTTTCTGTGTTTTGACTAGCTTTGAGTTTTCCCAGGTTATTTGGCTGTAGTCCCCTCACTTCCCTCTTCACTCTGGGTTCTACAAAATCCCACACAGCAGAACTCTGGGTGTTCAGTAACTTCAGATTACCTCGTGGGGAAAGTCAATGCTGAGGTGAATGCCATTTGGAGTCCCTTACATCTGCTTCACCTGTGCTGGTGTCCTTAGCATACTGGCCTGGAGAGTTGCTATCAGTGGCACCTATAAAATGTCACCCTTTGGGGTATTTTCTAATGTGGACTACTGATTGTATTAAAATTGGGTATCAGTTTTGTCCACCAGGATAGTAACTGTTTTTATAGTACCTTTTCATCTGTAGAGTCAATTACTGTTCTCATATTTGAAAATAAAAAAAGAACAAGTAATAGCTAAAGCAAAGGTGAGTCTTATAAGCTCTGAAGAACAAGATTGGTCCTTGTAGGCTGTGTTCTTACTAAAATCCACTTGGTTCTTATTTCTAAATTTATGCCATTCTTTTAAATTCAGAACCATTATCTTCATCACCTGGTATTTTATGGTTATTTTTACATAACTTATGAAACTCAGTGCTTTTTTCCTAATAGTCTTTGAATCCTTCATTGAAGAATTTGATTCAGAGTCAACATATAATTTATGTTTTACAAAATTCACCTTTTCCCCTTTTGAGAACCATACACATGTTCTGGTAGTCATCGAATGGGTCATCAGTGCTTTCTGAAATCACAGTGTTCCCCAAGAGCTCTCAGTTCTCTTGGGTCATGTTTCCAGGTAATTTGTTAGGCCTTGATACTACGGTGTTGTGTTTCCTGATACTCTATAGCAAAGCACAGCGAGTGGCGTCTGAACAGCAGGAGTTCCGAGCCAAGGCCAGTAGGTGATTCTCCTGAGGACTGGGAGGAAAGGGTTTGATGACTGCCTTCTAGGCAGTTTTCTTTTAGTTTTAGATTTTGGAATATTTACACAGACTTTAACTGCTAAGCATCCTTCATCCAGCAATACAGAATCCAAAATCAGAAAGTTTTTGATACATCATGTTAACATTTAAATGTTTCAGACTTTAGAGCACTTCAGGTTAACTCGGGGATGTTTAATCTGTATTGTCAGGAAACATAAGTCACTAATTTTTTTTCATTTAACCTTTAATAGAATACAACTTCCAGCAGATGCGTACATACTGTAAACTGTCCCACCAATACCCCACCCTGTAGTGTGTTTTTATAAACTTCTTCCTTCAAGAACATTATCTATTTCCATGTTTGGCTAGGTGGCCTGTAAGATAAATTTTAGATTTAAAAATTTGCCTTTCTAGCTTGCTGCCCATTTTATTCATATGTGAAGATGTAACTATTATTTCTTATCCCTATGCAAGTATTTCCCTGCTATAATTTTCTGTGAACTTAGTATGTATACTTCTGACAGCTTTTTGCTCCCAACCAATTGCCTGTCAGATGTCTTTAGTGGGTCTCATTCCTTTACTCTATCTCTTAATTCCCAAAACCTCCCATATCTTCCAGAAGCCTGTTTACTAACATACCCCACATCCTCTATGATCCTAGTTGCTTTATGTTTCTCTTATGTACATCTCCTCCATGTAAAGTCACAGTGATAGACTGTAGGGCAGTAAGTTTGGAAGCCAGAAGATTCCCTGTTAAATGACTCTGGCAGGCAGATGCACACAGATCAGATAGAGCAAGACTAGAAAAGTCCTTCCACAGACAGCCTGCAAGAGTTCTTCCTTTAGGCACTGCTTCTTCAGCAGTCCCTTAGTTACCCTGTGTGAGAAGAGCCCCTGTTTTCCATTCTCATTTCCGCCTCCTTTTTGCTCTTCTCTTTTCAAACTCCTTCCTTTGGCATGCAGTCTTAGTGATGGGTTTACTTCTTATATCCATTGTGCACGTTTCCTGATCTAATGAGCAGGAGTTGAGATGGCCATCATCTTTTCTTCAGATCACTTTATATTTATCTGCAAGATGATGGATTATAAAAAGTATATATCCTTTTTTTGTATAAAAGCCACTTAAGAAAATGTGAAGATATGAATAACGTTTTTTGACTTGAAAGTTTATCCTTGAAGTAACCATTTCCAGGAAAAATACTTCAGATATTTAAGATTAATTTTGCCAAGTTTACATAGCAAGCAATCTATTTAACATTGAACCATTTCAGTGCAACATTGATTGACTATATATCTGTATCTCATGCACTAAGCTGGGTGTAAGGCTACCTTGAAAATAAGCTATGCCATCCCCAGACCCAATTGAAGCATCTCTTTCCTGTCCCTAGGTCGTTTGGTGTGAACTGAGTAACTTTGTGTCTCGTGAGAGTAGTGAGTCGCATCACTCCTCCACTGGCACAGCCCTCTTAACCAGTTCTGACAGGTCCAGGGTCACATTGCCCGACAGATCACTATATAGTGAAGGTTTATTCTATTGGAGAGATTGAGGCAAGAGGATTAGTGTAAAACAGTAATCAAATTCCAAGTCGCATGGTTATAACCTAAGACCCTGTCTAAAAAGTGTGTTTTAGTTATATTTAAATTAAAATTGCAGTCCTACTTTGTGATATTGAATAAACCAACAAACTTTATTTCTTAGTGTTCTCATCTTTAAAATAGAGATTACTAGATAGTACTTAGGATAATTGTGAGGAATACATAAAATAATAAATGTAAAATACTTAGTAATTAGATCTTCATAAGAGTTCAATAAATTCTTATATTAGTGCCTAGTAATTATTTAATAGGAAAGAAAATGCTTTTAAAGTGCAGTGATTCTCATTGACTGTCTTACTTCCCTATTGCCTTGACAAAGCACCATGACCAGGGCAAGAATTTCTGTGGGGCTTACAGTTCCAGAGAGTGAGTCCATGGCCACCATGGTTGTCAGGGAACATGGCAGCAGCCAGGCATGCAGGCATGGCACCACAGCAGTAGCTGAGAAAGCTAATTGAGAATCAGAGCCCACCCTCAGTGACACTCCTCCTTCAACAAGGCCACACTGTGATCCTTCCTTCACCAAGTGGAGACTAAATATTCAAACATAGGAGTTTGCTCTTTGTAAGGGGTACAAGTGGGACATCCTCATTCAAACCACCACACTAACCTAAGGTTAGAAGCCATCTGCTGTCTGGGCCAGTACCTTTCAAACTTTTCTAATCATAATTCATAACAAAACCTGTAAACCCACATTATATACATATAATATATATATATATATATATATATATATATATATATATATATATATATATATATATATATATATATATACATATAATCTTAAGCTACAATGCAAAATGTATCTGTTCTAAGACTTTTTTTAACAAAATCAATATTCATCTATACCACATGCAGCAAGCATAAAACTTTTAATTATAAACTGTTTTTAAAGACACAGTAATTTGACATAGTGAAGTTATTCAGAAACCATGGAGAGAATCCTGCAGTTTGCAGAAATTCACTACTATAAACCCTTTGTTGGTATTAAATATCCAAGATGTCTAAAAATCACTTGGGAAATCTAATTAGCCCTTACTAGCACTAATGCAGTAAGACCTTTGGTAACATGACTTAAAGTTGGGACTCCAGTTCTCAAAGCTGGCCCCATGACAGTAGCAGACCATTTTATCATTTATGACTTTCTTCCAAGTGCTTTTTTGCTAATAACTCTGTATTTTGGAGATATGCCTAATATCTTTGTTTAATACTCTTCACTTTTTGAATGCAAGAGCTCACAGTGTATTGGTTTGTTAAAAAAAAAAATCAACAAATACTTAGAATGCCTGCAAATCAAGCTGTCCGAGTAGGATATAAGAACAGACATGATTAGGTCACTACTGTTGCCAGAAATTGATCCTTTAGAGAAAAGAATATCCAAGTACTCACAATGCAGTGTTAACAGAGTTCAGATGGTGCTTCCTACAGCTCTTGATGGTCTGAATGACTTTTGGAGAAGTTAGCAGAGTATCTGAATCTTACAGGGTAAATAGGAAGTTTTCAAGTCAAGAGATGGGAGAAAGTATCCTCAGCAGAGAGCCCAGCACTCGGACGTGACGTGCCCTGAGGGAGGAGCTCCACTGCTCAAGCCTTACTAGATTCATTTGAGTGTCACAGTCCCAACAGCAAAGCACAAAACTGAGGCAGAGCAAAAACCATTGGCAATACACTGCTGGCCGCCAGCCTTTGCCAGTAAGCGCTGGTCCCTGCAGAGATGCTGCCTGTTGGCAGGGAGCCAGCGCTTGTGCAGCCCTCACTTGGGTGTCCTTTGGCTACTGAGGCCATGAGTGTCTATTATTGCTTCCAAGGGTGTGAGATAGGAATGAAATCACCTCCAGTGATTTTTCTTTTATCATATTATGAGATCTTGTTTATGCAACTTTGCTTTGTAAAGCTAACAATGCTATTAGTGATTCTGAACACATAATTATTTCCCTTAATTGACTGGAATAGTTCCTTTGTTGGGGAAATGATGTAACTACTCACCATGTTTGTTATGACCAGGTAAAGTTTGCCATAGTCACAAAACACTTTCTGTAGAATGGAAAAGATATTACTCAAATTACAAAAGTATTATCTCAAATACTGCCTATCATTTTGGTGCAAATAAGAATTTTAAGAGAAGCCATTTACTTCAGCCATCACAAACTTGTATTGGTGGTATTATGTATTGTCACAGGATCATGAATTTTTGCTGCTTGTAACTTATTTATGAAAAATAAATATAATTTCTAATGCACAGAAGAAAAGGAAGAGGTGTGGCAATGCCTAATGCTCTCCTGCAGAAACACCCTCAGTTATCCCAAATGGTTGCTAGAGCTTCGCTGTTCCCTAACGCTCTCCTGCAAAAGCGCCCTCAGTTATCCCAAATGGTTGCTAGAGCTTCGCTGTTCCCTTGGTTGAGGGCCTTGCTCAGAGAACAAATGTATGGGACAATATATGGTGCTTGTCACTCTCTGCAACATGAGGGCCAGTGTACTCCTAATATTGACACATGCCCCAAATTTCGTACTTTTATTATATAAACTTGCTTCTGACCAGCAGTCTTCAAAAGCTTGTTCCATTTGGTATAATGTTTTAGTGGCCCGTCTGCTGTGCTGTCCATCTCATTGCGCTTACAGTGTTTCTAAATAGGTGCTGAGGATTCGTCCAGTAGGCACTCAGTTCATCTTTTGTTACTGTGAAGCTTTCTGTGTGTTAAATAAATCTACTTGTATTCACATTTACCTCCTATGTTAACTTAACCTTAAAAACTAAACATTCTTCTCTTACTCGATTGCTACATTTGCTGCTGTATACATTTCATTTCTCCTGTCTTTAACTTACCTACCAGTGCATGGGTACAGAGACAAAAGTTTCACTCAGTCAAATCCCAAATCTTCAGCTAAGGAACCAGTTCATAATCAAGGTACTGTATTTGTATTATGTGTGCTAGTGTGTCATTTTTTAAAATCACCTTCTCATAAAAGTGAATGCTACAAGTAAATTTTCATGTTTGTCAAATTATATCCTTTCTTCTCATTTGTATTATGACAGTCCTGTGATTGCATTTAAAAACCATTCATTGCCATACTGCCTGAGATTACATGTCCTCCATGTTAGGAAGAGCTCCCTGCCCTTTCCTTGCACACTGGCCTGTTAAGCTGCACAAATGCTGATAGAGAAGCAGATCACAGATGCTGATAGGGAAGGCAGCATGGCGCTGCTGAAGCAATGTCAGGCATCTAGAAACAACGAGATATTATCACTGGTTAAGATTCTGAAATAGCCTTTCCAGGTTTACACAAGAAAACCCAACTTTGGGGAGGTCTTAACCCCTTGACCCATCTCTGCAGCCATGTGTGAAAGGCTCTGTATACTTGGAATAAGTATAGGCCTGTTTGGATGTTTGATATTTTAATCACCTCACACACAGAAGTCCTTGATTTTTTTCTAATTAATATAAATTAGGTTGGCTTATACAACATGACTCTTTGGTCTTCTTACTGTGGGTGGACTCTCTCTTAAAAGATGTCTGCTTCTGACCATATATTTTAACTCCTAAATTAAGTGAAATGCACATTACTAAATTTGTATATTATTTTTAGTCTTTATGGAGACTCTATAAAAGAATTTTAGTTGTTTAAAATTAGGCCATTTTTTTACCTAACCAGATTTGCATTCTATACCCAGCCTCTGACTTTAGAAGAATTCTTACATTTTTAGTTTACCTCATGATATGGTTTCTTGTTAAACTGAATACATAATCAGAAGAGCACTCCTCCTGTGATTCCCGAGAGCTGCAGAGACCCCGTGCTCCTCCCACCCTTCCATGTCCTGCCTGCACTCTGCTCCCTGCGGCACACATTCTGCTTGTCTCTCAGATTTGCTTTAAATGCCACATATACAATGACATGAAATGAGACACAAATGATTTCTTAAGTTCTTCTAAACCTAAGACAAAGTGATTTTTAAACTACTATATCAAATAGTGTTTATATTGAAAAACAGATGCCAAATGAGTGTTATGATCCATGGCTTAGATTGATTACCCCTTAAGATTAAATTATGTTACACTAAAACTGTCCCCAGAGCATGTGTCTTATGCAGCCGCATCTCACATCATCTCATTCTGTCTTCTTGGCTTTTGTGAAGGCGTATGGGCAAGTCTTCGTTCCAGCACCCGTTTGATCAGCTCCCCAACATCCTTCATTGATGTTGGTGCCAGGCTGGCAGGCAAGGATCACTCAGCCTCCTTCAGTAACAGCACCTACCTACAAAACCAACTCTTGAAACGACAAGCCGCCCTTTATATATTTGGTGAAAAGTCACAGCTACGGGTAAGCTTTTTCTCTCGCTTAGAAAACATGGGAAAAACCAAAGGCAGCTTATGAATCCTATCACAAACTAACTTTACCATAAGTTTTGATAGCATAATTCCTAGCCTAAATGTAATAATCTCAAAAAGACCCTACCTTAATTCTAAGCCACACGTGATGGTGCCGCCACACCTGTAATCTCAGGACTTGAGAGGATTAGGAATTCAAAGCCAGCCTCCACTTAAGAAAACCTTGTCTCAAGAAAACCTAGAAGAGACTAGAGTGATAGCTCAGTCAGTAAAGCAGTTCTACCCAAGCCTGAGGACGTGAGTTCAGTTCCCAGTGCCCATGGTAAGAACTGGATGGCCACACATTTCTATAGTTTTTGCACTGCAGAGGTAAAACAAGAAAATCCCCGTGGCTCACAAGCTGGCCAGCAAGGTTCAGGTTCCATTGAGAGACCCTGTTTGAAAAAAACAAGGTGGATTGGGGTGGAGAGATAGCTCAATAGTTAAAGGGCTTAATATGCAAAGTGAGGCCCCAGAAACCCACTTAAATACTGGGTGGGCAAAGCAGCCTGCCTGTGATTCCAGCCTGCCAAGACAGAAGCAGGATTCCCAGGACAAGCTGGCTAGCAAACTAGCCATATTGGGAGCTCTGGTTTGATTGGGAGACTCTGCCTCAATAGGTAGAGGAGCAATTGAGAGTGAATCCTGATACCACCCTGAGCCTCCATGTGCTCATACACATACACATACATGAAAAAAAAATGGAAAAAGAGAAAAGGGAAAAAAAGGTAGTTGGCTTCTGAGGAACTGCTCAAGCTTGACCTGTGTGTGGCCTCCACACAACCTGCATACACATGCTTGTTCACTCTGCATACACACATATTCCCATACACAGGAGTATGCTGCACACCATAAAAGAGCCAATAAAGGTTTTATTTTTTTAAATTAACTCTGTTTATTTTTATGTATACATATATATGTGTGTGTGTGTGTGTGTGTAGATACATGTGCATTGTATTAGCTGTGAGAATGAATATTCATAGTCTTTTAAAAAAAACAAAGGATATCAGGAAGTATAAATACAGAAGGGGAAAAAGGCTTATTTAGGTTCCATTTCCCACCATCTTCCTCTAGTTCCCACAGGCGTCTGTACGTGTAAGACAAACGACCTTTATCCTTTGACCTGTTAATACAGAAGACTGCAGAGTGGCAGAGATTACAGGACCAAATTTGGAGGCAAGGGGAGATAAGGTCTTGTTTTTTAAGGAACATTTTCTTCAAACTTTTCAGAACTGTATACACAGAGATACGGGTTTTAAGATTAGATAATTCAAAAATATCAGCTGCTAAGGAGCTTTACTCTGTAAGCTCTCATAAACTGTAAAAATAGTACCAGTAATTTCTTAAATTTAATGTTTTTTAAGTCATGTGTTAAAAAAGTAAGTGTTGAGCTGCCCAGTGTGTAAAGGTACTTCTTGCTACAAAGACCAATGACCTGAAATTGACCCTCAGAACTTGCATAACTGGAGAGCACTATCAACTTTAACCTCCAAACAAGTGTTGTAGTGTGCACCCATCCTGCCCTACACACACACACCCACATGTACACAGTCAATCAATGTGGGTTTTATGCTTTGTTTTGTTTGTTTGTTTGTGGAAGTTAGTTGTTTGCTTTTTGGTTGTTTTCGGGGGTGTTTTTTTAGACAGGGTTTCTGCATGTTGCGCTGGCTATCCTGGAACTCAAGCTATAGACTAGGCTAGCCTCAACTCAGAGATACACCTGCCTCTGCCTCTAAGCGCTAGAATTAAAGGCATGTGCCACCAAGCAAATAAACGTGATTTTTTTTCAGCTAAAATAATATTTCTGTCAACGTATATAGAGGAAGTAGAAGCATCTATTAATTCAGAAATCTCAAAATCTAGCACTGAGCTGTCCAGACAGACCTTTGGCTGAACCATAGAGCAGAGTCTGTATGCAAGCTACTCTCAGCAGGAACCCACTTGTTCAGCCTTGTAATGCCAATGACTGAGTCATCTCTGCTGTAACAGGCTGGCATAGCTAACTCTTTCCCCACTACCTAGACAGTTGCAACTAATTAGTCACCAGCCTGAAGGGTAGAAGCCATGAAACCTTTAGGTCATGCTCAGTTTTAAAATTTGTATATATATCTTTTGACACAGAAGTTAATTGTATATCTAGAAAATAGAACTTTGTTCAACATCAATTGAAGAGTGCCTGCACAGCGTTCATGGCACCAGTGACTTTTTTCCAGACAGGCTTATTTTTGTACACTTACTTGATCTGAGTTTCCTCCCAAGGTTAGACTATGTGAAGACTCACTTCTGGTATTCCCTTTCTGGTATTCACAGTAGCTTTGTGATCATGGATATTCAGTAAGAAAGACAAACCACTTAATCTTTGCTTCCCTCCTCCCAGTTCTCCTCTCCTTTTTCTTACAGTAAGTCTCATATGTGCTATATCCTGGCTATTATTTGTGATTTTCAGTTGCCACTACTCTGGATACTTCATATCCCAACAAAGGAAGCAGAAAAGGAATTGAACCCAGGTCCTCATGCCTACTTACAAGGCAAACACTTTACCAACTGAGCCATTCCTGCAATCCTCTTTTTTTTTTTCTTTTTTTTTTAAATTGTTTTGTTTTTTTAGTTAGGGTCTCTGTTATCCTGGAACTCACAGAGATCCATCTACCTGCCTCTAAGTGCTGGGATTAAAGATCTGCACCACCACACCCAGCCCCTTGTTTAAAATTTTAATTGGACTTTAACCAAAGAAAAATCAAATTAAACATCTAATGGGTCAAATATATATGTCCTTTGCAACAGTTTTTTAACTTTTTAATAATTTATTTTTTATGTCCATTGAACTCAGGTCCTCTGGAAGAGCAGTCAGTCTCTTAACTGCTGTACCATTTTTAACTTTTTAAATTGTAGTCAAAAGAACATTTAGCATCCTAACTATTTTTTTTAAGTTCATAGTATTAAGTACATTCACATTGTTATACAACCAGTTTTAAGAATACAGTTTTGCTCTTCGAAAAACAGGTGATCCAGTAGATATCAAAGAGAAAAGAGGCTAAAAGAATGATTTGTTCTTCTCGAGGAGAAATTAGAGGTCTTTTTAAGTCTCTACACCTAGACAACCAGATTGTCACCTGAAATTGCATCCCGGCATCTGTGTCATTTTTTATTGATAACTATGAGGCTAAGGATGTAGGTCTGTTTGTAGAGTGCTTGCCTTGCATGCACAAAGCCCTGGGTTTGATCCCCAGTCTCACATAAACCACGTATGGTAGCACATACCTGTAATCCCAGCACTTGGGAGCTAGAAGCAGGAGAGAAGTTCAAGGTCCTCCTGAGCTCAGCTTGCAAATTTGAAGCTAACCTGGGATACATGAAATCCTATCTGTAAGAGTATATGTGTATTTGTGTCTGTCTGACTGTCCTTGAGTGCACATGTATTAGCAAAAGCTCATACTTCACAGTATAAATTACACATGAAATGAAAACAAAAGGAAGGGTATGCAAGATAGGTGATGAATGTTTTATGAAAAAAAACAAAAATCAAGAAATATTAATTTTATTGTAGGAAAAATATTAATGACTTAAAAAGTAACCGTAATGCAATGAGATCATAATTTTTCTTTCTAAATATTTATCTTTTATACTTTTATAATGAGTGTTTGCATAATAAGAAATAAGTTTGTATCTATAGAATTGTATTGGCTCAGTTCTGGAGCCCCAACAGTCTCTATTACCCTCCAGTTAACAGTGCCTATCCTGGGAAATGGAGCTCATGCCGTGGAGTTAACCATGCTGCTCTTTTGACACTGGTTCTCCTTTGGCTTGTTTTGGGGTTTGTGGGTGTTTTGTTTTGTTTTGTTCATTTTCCCTGAGACAGGGTCTCTCTGTATAGCCCTAGCTAACCTGGAACTCATATGTAGACCAGTCTGGACTTGAACTCAGAGATCTACCTGCCTCTGCCTTCTGAGCACTGGGATTAAGGGAGTGTGCCACCACTCCTGGTGGTTCTTACAACCGTAGGGTCATGACCTTAGAATTGCCTTATATTTGGTGTTAGATACCTCATCAACTTCAGCCTAACAGTCTTTCAAGTTCTCAGAATGACAGCCTTCCTGAGCTAAGCCTTCTACCCCTAGAGAGCACTAACCTGCCGCTAGAGCCAGCTGCACTGCTGACAGGAGAGCCACACACACTGGCCTCTGGATCCATTGCAGCTTTTACAGCTCTTAGGCATCAAATGAGTGTCAATTATTAAGCATTTCCCTGGGGAAAGTTTCACTGTTTTATCTTAACACATTATCTACCTAATTCTCTATATCTTCATATTCAGAGCTCAAAGGTAGAATTCGCTCTCAACTGTGAGTTTGTTCCTGTTGAGTTCCATGAAATCCGACAAGTGAAAGCCAGTTTTAAGAAGCTGATGAGAGCTTGTATCCCAAGTACCATCCCTGCAGACTCAGAAGTGACATTCCTGAAGGCCCTGGGAGATTCTGAGTGGTTCCCACAGGTAACATCAGGGGAAAATTGTTGTGTAACTCAGAGAACACTCCACATCTGAAAAGCCTCTCTTCCTTATCCTCCTTCGTCATGTGCCCTCTGTAAAGGCCTCTCGGTTCTCAGATACTAGGGCCTATGTTATGTGTGAGGAAGGAAATTCTGGATCGCCTGGGGTTTTCTCTTTATAATAGAATGTGGCATGTCAGGTAGGAATTCTTCATATGTTTTCACAGATTGCTGTGCTGTCGTCAGGTCCACACGGATCTGGGACAGAAGGTGATCTCTGCTTGACTGCACATGCCTTTCCCTGACTCTCTCACCTCCTGCCCTTTTCTCACTTCTGCCTTTCCTGTGTCTCTAGATTTTAGATTTACCCACATACTAGCCATCAAATAGATACTTCAAACCTACCTCAGGTCTAGGAAAGCTAGATATCCATCTTCAATAGCCAAATCACCCTGAAGATATTTCATATGCCTACATTTCTTCCAAACCACAAAAAGAAAGATACTTATTACTTGCGCATTGTAGACAGTAATGCCAGTTTGGCAGAGAGCATCATCGATTCAGCGTAACCTGCTGTATTTGTGCTCTTGTTCCTTCTACACAATGGGAAACTCTAGTTCCTCTGATGTCTAGTTTCAGTGTTTCTCCAAGCACCCTTCCTGCCTGGCCCTCCCAGTGCTGGAGATCAAACTCAGAGCTCCATGTACAGTAGCAGACATTTGTCTCTGAGTTACAGCTCTAGCTCCCTACCTAGTCCTGCTCTGTCATAGTCAGTGAAGTAAATAGTAAAGACACCAAGAAGTAGCCGGGCGTGGTGTCACACGCCTTTAATCCCAGCACTGGGAGGCAAAGGCAAGCGGGTTTCTGAGTTCGAGGCCAGCCTGGTCTACAGAGTGAGTTCCAGGACAGCCAGGGCTACACAGAGAAACCCTGTCTCAAACCCCCCCCCCCCAAAAAAAAAGACACCAAGAAGTGATGTCAATGCCCAGGGTAGTGACACTATCAAGGCACTTAAACTACAGAGAAACATGTCTACATGTGCACTGATTATAAACATGGACTACCCTAAGGCAGTATAGGATACTCTTGAGTGCCCATGGAAGTTCACTGGTGCTTTGCCCTGTCCCTAAGCTGAGTCTCAGCTCCCATATACATTTCTGATTCATTCTGTTCCTTGATAGACAGTGGACCTGGGCCAGAAATTAAATGCTAAAGACAGGTAATACTGCTCTTTTTAATTGTGTTAGTAGCATGTTCCCCCAGAACACTCGGGCTGATAGCTGTGTGGGAGGAAAGATATGAGGACCCTTCTCTATACCTTGCTCCTGTCTTTAAAGTAGCCCAGGTCTGTTTGAAATGTGGGTTTTACATCAAAGATGGGTTTTTACTGCATGTTATGTCATATCCTCCTCAAAGTATTTTTTAAAACCCAAATTTGGGACATTTGGTTTTGAAATCTGTACTGTTTATACTCCCTAACGGATTATTCAGTTTGGGTTTTTTGAGTCAGTTGGCCTGGAGTTAGAAGTTAAAGTGAAGCGCCAGGTACAATGGTGCATGCCTTTAATCCCAGCACTTGGGAGACAGGGCAGGCAGATCTCTGAGTTCAAGGCCAACCAGGGCTACACAGAGAAACTTTATCTTGGAAAAAAAAAAAAAAAAAGGAGGAAGAAGAGGAAAAGTAGAAGTAGTTGTAGTGGTTGTGGTAGTAGAAGTTGTGAAGCTGTGGAGATAGCTCATCCATTAAAGGCTAGACTCACAACCAGAAAGCTGAGCACAAACAGGAGTTTCTTCCTGTGCAGTACACAATATAAACACATAAAAGTGTCTTTTTAACATAATTTGCTTACTCTAAAGTCCATCCTTGTAAAAGTGTAAGTGTGGTGTTTATAGCATATTCCCAGTGTTACACAGCCATCACACTAGTATGAGAAAACATTGAATCTCTAAAACAGAAATTATCGTCATAGAAAAATAAACCTTAAGTTCTATAACAAAGACCAATTAGAAACTCTGCCTTTTCCACTTCAAGGAAATTGTACCCAGCCATTTTATTTGTATTATATCTCATTTAATACCTTGGGTTTTTGTTTATTAGCACTTATTACCCGTAATATGACATTCATTGTAAATATGGTATATTCTTATTATATCTACACTTTGTTACCTTCATTGTTCCTCTTCTGCTCTGCTGATTCCTTTCCTCTTCCCTTCTGTGAACCCCCTTCTCTTGTCGTGGTTGTGGTTTTGCCTTTGGTAATCCAGTGCGTTTCATTAGGGTTGCACAGTAAGGGCTTATTTACAGGGGCATGGGAACCTTACCAGTGACTACTCACTCCACTGAAGAAAATGTCTCTTCCTCCCCCGGCACCCATTAATCACCTACAGCTCTTGAGTTGAGGGGTGGGGCCTCATAAGATCTTCCTTCCTCTGGGATAATAGGTTGATAGGCTCAGTCGTGGGCAAATCTCATATAGGTAAGCACAGCTGCTGTGAATTCACAAGTACAGCAGCCATGTCATTTCCAGAAGACAGGATTTTATAACTTTTCGTCTCTTCCTTCAGGATCTTACATTCTTTCTGTCTCCACTTCCATGGTGGTCCCAGTGCCTTGGAGATACAATACAGATGGTCCATTTAGGGCTGAACATCCCACATTCAATTATTCTCATCACTTTTGCCAATTAAGTCCCAAGAGTTAACTCTGCCAACTACAAAAAGAAGCATCCTGACCAAAGCTGATGGCAGCACTAAACTGTGGGCGTGAGCACAATTATTTAGAAGGCAGTTTGGCAGATATGTCATGGTTACTTAGAAAAACAACAGTAGTAGCCCTCCCACTAAGACCTATGACCTCTCCAGCCATGGGCACTTACCCAGGTTTATGGGACCAGCCATGAATTCCCTCCTGTGGAGCAGGACTCAAATCCAGTCAGGGGCAGTTGGTTAACACTCTAATGGAATTGCCACTATTGTGCCAAGAGTCATATCTTGCCTGACTAGTGGTCGTGTTACACACAAACCACACTGACTAAGACTACAAAGGTTAACACTCCCCAGCCTGCATAACACTTTCAAGTACTATGAGTGTTGGCCAGGAGGAAAGACACTCCCCTCTCAGTCCTGCTTGATTTCTAGTGTTCTAGAACCAGAGAAGTTAATGTCTCCAGCAGCAGGATCCAACACATTTTTAAATATATCTGCCTGGGCTGGAGAAATGGCTTAGTAGTTTAAAGCATGTCCTGTTCTCACAGAGGGCCCTGGCACCCTCTTTGCATGATTTACAGCTGTCTCTGAATCCAACTCCAAGAGAGGTGACACCTTTGCCCTGCACAGATACCTGCATGCATGTGGCAGACACACATGCAGCATATAAATATTTATAAATAATAAAATATCTTGCAAATAAAGAGTTATAGAGATGGCAGTTAAGAATACTTATGACCCTTACAGAGGCCCCAGATGGTCTTACAGCATTTGTGAAACTTTTAATGCTATCAGAAATAAACTATCCAATGTATTAAAATACGTAAGTCTGAACCATTCAGAATACAAGAGAAGGTTGTAAGGATACCATTGTCAAGCTGTCCCTTGAAACTAGGAATGTTTGGGGAAGATAGAAATCATTAATAATACAAAGGAGCTTCATTTAGTCAGTGGTCATAGCTCATAATGCAGAGTAAACAAAATAATAAAGAAGCAACAGTATGGAGCTGGAGAAATAACTCAGTGCCTAAAATTACTGGCTGTTCTTTCAGAGGACCTGAGTTCAAATCCCAGCACCCACATGACAGCTAAATTCTGTCTATAATTCCAGTTCCAAAGAATCCAACAGCCTCTTCTGGCCCCCACAGACAACAGGCACTGGAGTACACTCAAGTACTGGTACACAGACATAAATCAGAAAAAATACCCACAGACATAAATTAAAATGAAATAATAGAAAGATGTGATCAGTAGCCTCACTGGCCACGACTCTTCCTTAGGGCTAACTGAAACATGAGAATTAGGACTCTGGCCCTGGCTTCATAACTTGAGTTATTATTTCTATCAATTATTTGAAAAGCAGTTAGGGGAATTGTTATCCCTTTGGTGCCCATGAAGTGGATTAATTGGTGCTAAGCAGTAAGAAATATATTTCTATTCTTTTGTTTGTTTGTTTGTTTGTTTGTTTGTTTGAGACAGGGTTTCTCTGTGTAGCCCTGGCTGTCCTGGAACTCACTTTGTAGACCAGGCTGGCCTCAAACTCAGAAATCCGCCTGCCTCTGCCTCCCGAGTGCTGGGATTAAAGGCGTGCGCCACCACGCCCGGCAATATATTTCCGTTCTTATATCTCTCCACTGCCCTGAAAAATGTAAACCAGAAACTACTGTTTTGCCTTGGGAATTGTGATATTTGTAAGATTTTAAAGTACTTTGAAAAAACAGCAAGAAGTGTTAGAGCAGACACTGTAAATCTAAAGTTATTTTGAGGATGTAATGAATAGAGACACTTGTGCACAGGTCTAATGACCTGAATGTAGCCCTACTCTGCAAGGTAACAAGAACTGGCTCCCAAAAATTGTCCTCTGACACATGCCACAGCGTAGAACACACATACCTGCACTTACACACATACACTTGTAAAATAAATAAGTGAATGAATAAGTCTCACTCCTATTTTATATTATGGAAAATTTAATACATCTAAAAAGTAAAATTCCCAAATTGAAAAAAAAAAAAAAAAGATAAAGTGCTTGCTCTAATTGTAGCCTTCTTTTCTCTCTCAGCTTCACAGGATAATGCAGCTGGCTGTGGTTGTGTCAGAAGTACTTGAGAATGGGTCTTCTGTGTGGGTGTGTTTAGAAGAAGGCTGGGACATCACTACACAAGTAAAGCATTCCACATGGTTTTCAGTATTTTATATTTGTATTTCAATGTAGCTTTTACCTTTGGGGTTGTTTTATTTGATGACTAATGTGTTTATAGACAGAGAAAGACACCCCAGCTACCCAGCCCCTGGCAAGCTGTCCAACAGCACTGCCCTTTCATAGCTCTGGGTCAGCTGTTAGACCTTTCCCCTGTTCAGGTGCACCATACCGGCTTTCAGCTAGAGCCCTGACCTACAGAATGAAACGTAGGCCTCCCCTCCTGGCTTTCCCCAGCCTTTCTCTAACTTTCTCTAAGCCCGTGTTTACTCTAGTGTGAAAAAGAAAATCTGTGTTAATGTCAACAACATGAAGACATTAACCTACCCCTGCCAAAGAGTAGGATAGGTTTGAACTGATTGCCTAGTATCATAGTCAACAAACTAGCCGGTTAAGTATTAAAATCTTAATTCTCTGAAAGAAAGTATGTAACAAAAGTAAATTTGGGGTTGTTTTTACGGAAAAGGTTTTAAAACATATTTGATTGGCCATCCTGAAGCAGCTAGTCAGAATATTTGCCCATTAGGTAACATTGCTTGTGAAGTAGCTGTCATCAAAAGGAAGTGCAATGAGACTATGTTAGATCTGACATTAATGAGGTGTTCGTCTGCTCTCACCCTAGGTGACATCCCTGGCACAGCTACTCAGTGATCCCTTCTACAGGACAATCGAAGGCTTCCGGATGCTGGTCGAAAAGGAATGGCTCTCTTTTGGTCATAAGTTCAGCCAGCGCAGCAGCTTGGCCCTTAACTCTCAGGGCGGTGGCTTCGCTCCCATCTTCCTGCAGTTCTTAGACTGTGTGCACCAGGTAAGTGCATCAAGTTTAGAGTGATTGGACATGAAGAACACACTGTGCTGCGTACCCGATGCCACAGCTCAGTCAGAAGACATGCTGGGCATGGAGAAGAAATCTGCCCAGTTTCTGAAATTAGGAGTATTGAGCTGGCTGTTGAGCTAATCCCCAAGTAAGGAAATGAGCAGTCTAAATTGCCATCTCCAAAGAAGGGAAGCATACATGGGCACGGCCCCCAAAGTATGGACTAAACAGAAATGCCACACATGTCAGGTTCAATGGGCTCCACCACATGCATGTGCACAAGCGCTAGAGCTTTGAGAAACAAATAGGGTCAGCCAGCCAGGCTGATGGGATTGAGAGCAGGGCTTAGTTCAGTGCAGTAACCAAATACAGCTGATAGAGGCTGCACTGCGTGTAACCCATCAGATGCAGTGAGCGAAGGTGAGCACACAGTCCCCAGATCCCCCATCTTGCTAAGTGTAGCCGTTAGCTCCCTCACTGAGGCCTTGCTCAGGGTTGCAAGGAAGAGGAAGTGGCACAAAGCTTTCACCATGGAGACAAAGTTGGCCTAGAAAAGCGGCACCCACACTGCAGCCCTGTTTGGTCTGCATCATCACCCCGTGTCACAGATGCAGTGAGCCTCTGAATGCCTACGGGGAGGAAAGGTGGAAACGATTTCAGAATTGAAAGGAGGCCTTCTGAAAGAGACCAAATTGGCATATGATTATATTTTGTTGTTTTTGTTTTTGTTCTATTAATCATTTACTTTTTAAAATAAGAGCTTTATTGAACTATCATTTATATACAGGTCACAAATTTAAATGTAAAGGTTTTCTTAGGATATTCTCAGACTTGTAAGACTATTACCACAGTTTTAGACAGTTTTAACACCCAGCAGACATTCAGTAGCCATTAGCAGTGACTTTCCATCCCCCTGCCCTGCCACACACGTGAGGGTTGTGTCTGTGATATCTCTCTTCTCTTTTTGGAAAAAAAGCCCTGTACCATGGTCTTAGCCCACCCACCGAGCAACACCAATTGTAACAGGAGAGAGCTTACACTTTGAAACTCTTTGCAAGAAATAGCATATAGTTTTTGTTTGAATATTAGCCTTTTTATTTGTATTCCTTTTAGCAAATAGATGAGGGAAATATTTGAGAACAGTTATGATTGCCTTAGACCAGGAGAGAAAAGCAAATATCTTAGCTGTGTTTGCTTGTTTGTTTGTTTGTTTGTTTGTTTGTTTGTTTTTGCAAGGCAGGGTTTCTCTGTGTAGCCCTGGCTGTCCTGGAACTCACTTTGTAGACCAGGCTGGGCTCAAACTCAGAAATCTGCCTGCCTCTGCCTCCCGAGTGCTGGGATTAAAGGCATGCGCCACAGCTCTTCTTTAGGTAGCCTTGAAGATTGCTTTATTTTTTTTATGATTTTTTTTTTTAATTTTATGTATGTGAGTACACTGTCGCTGTCTTCAGACACACCAGAAGAGGGCATCAGATCCCATTACAGATGGTTGTGAGCCAACATGTGGTTGCTAGGAATTGAACTCAGGACCTCTGGAAGAATAGTCTTAACCACAGAACCATCTTTCCAGCCCCTATATCCTATCCAATGGTTGTAACTCATGTGTATCATGACTAAAACTTACCAAATTGATGTTTACACTGAAAAATTTAAAGGAACTTTACATAGTGTTTACTCAAATATGAAAATAAATATAGCATTTCAATACATGGGCTTTCCAGAGAAAGGAAACAGCAGCAGTCTTTGTGAAGAGACTTGCAAAGCTGGTGAGCAGATGCTGTCAGAGAGCTTGGCTGTCACTAGCATTCGGGCAGGAGATGGACGCACAGACACTGCAGCTCAGGAGGTGGACTGTCAGGCGTCCCTTCACTAACCACACGTGTCTGCTATTGTCAAGTTTGAGATTTATCTAAAAAGATTTTCCCAGAAACTAACTCCAGTCTCTTACTCTGAAAAGGGTTTTCATGACAGTTAAGGCAAAAAGGACTCTAGGGTCTAAGTGCAGGCTTCCAGCTGTGTCCGTTTCGCCCCCTTCACCTGTGTGCACGCTGCTGCTGTGTGCTGCTCTGTTAGATTCTGCACTCTGCTGCCCCCAGTGCCACTCTCCCTCCAGTCTCCTCTCCAGCACTCTGCTGGCTTGGTTTAGGCTTGGTACTGTGTTCTTCTGCTCTCCCTGTTCTTTTTTGGAGTTTTGCTTTGGTTCTTTATCTTTAACCTTCTTTACTAGCTAGGCATGTGATGTACCATCTGTAATCCCAGCACTCAGAGGGCAGAGGCAGGAGGATTCCCACAAGTTATTCTAACCCAGCCTGGTTTATATAGCAAGTTCCAGGACAGCCATGGCTATATAGTGAATCTGTAATTTTAAGGGGAAAAAATTCATTATTTTTCTTCGGCAGAGGAATATTCAGAAGAATAAGTTTTTGCAGTTGAGTTAAGCTTAAATAAACTGCTAAATGTATTAAATCTCTGTGTTCATCTTACCAAATTTGGTATAGCTAATCAATGTCTGTACAAATGTTATTCATAATTGATGAATATATAAAGCATACTGTGTCCTCCCATAGGAACATCATTGAACCCCCACATACAATATTCCTTTCCTAGAATGCAGGTCTTCTGTTTTACTATTGGCATCAAACCCACAGAGATTCTCTTGCCTTTGTCTCTGCAGTGCACCATCGCCTCCTGGCCAAAATTATCTTGTAATGGAAACTCAGTAGTTTGCAGATGAGAGCTTCATGACCAATACAGTGTGGTGTTCAGGGTCTGAACACTGGGCTGCTGTATCAGTCATGCTAAAAATTAAAAAAAAAAAAACTTTAAGTGAATTTTTTAAATTTGTCTGAACCTGCCTTTGACATAATACCTCATACGTAGTCATCTGAGTGTAGACAAGCCATGACCAAGGTCATGTGTTGCCTTAACTGTGATACTTTAGGGACTTGACCGCAATAGGTATCAACTTAGATGAAGCAAAATCTTTTTTCTCACAGAGAGATTGTTTATAATTTTGAAAACAGAGGGATCTAAGTAGTCTGTAGTCAACAAATAGCTTCTGACTCTTGCTGACTTAATGATACAGTAGTGTTTCATCCTCTCCTGCACACTGGTATGAGGCAGTAGGAAATACCTTCTCTGCGTGTCTTTCAAGTGAATGTTCCTGACTGTTATCAAATAATTTTAATTAGTGCTATCTTTAGACTTTTGGGTACACAAAACAGAGACAGACCCAACAACACTACAAAATAAGCTCAAGTTTTCACAGCAGCAAGCAAAACCTTCCCTGGATAGAATGTGCTCCCTGCTCATTCTAGAAGGCAATCCATGGACATGTTCCAAGATATGTCTATTAGTATTAACAAAGTTACAAAGAAAACAGATGAAGCACCATTCTTAAATTAGAAATTCCTCATCATATAAAAAGCTGTTGTTTATGCCAGTATACCCAGGTGTCAGATTAAAAGTAATGCTACATCACTGTTTCATAACAGCAACATCTGCAGATTTCGTTACTTGTAATAGTAATTGGCCTAACCAAATGATAGTATGACAGGATGCTTCCTTTCCTTGAAATAATTGAGCCAAGTCTTTCAAAAGGAAAATATATGCAAAACATAAAAATATAATTTTTACCTAAGTTTATTTTTAAAACATAATACCAGGGCCAACAAAATGGTTCAGAGGCTAAAAGTGTTTCCCACCATGCCTGAGAACCTGGGTGTGGTCCCAAGAACCCATGTAGTAAGTAAATACCCACTCCTCTATGATGTCTTCTGACTCCACACACAAACACTAGCACAAGTACAACTGTTTTATGGGAGCCCAACAGAGATGACCACTCAAACAACAGTTTGTAACCAACTGAAAGTCTTGATTTCAGCCTGCTGGGACTACACTCAGTCATTCAGAGCCTAAGCATAGCTCAGAACACTTAAAGCAAGGAGCAAAAACCACATCCTGGTATCTCATTCAGCAGCTGCAGGGGAGATTTTATCCAAGCAAGCAGTTTAACAGAAGCTAAGATAACCATTTAGCTGGAGGGAGAGGTTTGCTCAAGGAGGAAGTTTAACAGAACCTAAAGGTTAGCTGTGGCATCTTGACCTCAGATTTCTAGACTAGAGTTGAGTAACTTTGATCTCCATTAGGAGATCAAACTCTAATTAAACCTAAAATGGCCTCATCAAGAATACAAGATGAGGGCTGGAGAGATGGCTCAGTGGTTAAGAGCACTGACTGCTCTTCCAGAGGTCCTGAGTTCAATTCCCAGCAACCACAAGGTGGCTCACAACCATCTGTAATGGGGTCTGATGCCCTCTTCTGGTGTGTATGAAGAGAGCAATGGAGAATACATAAAATAAATCCAAACAACCCTGAGATTCCATCTCACACCAGTCAGAATGGCTAAGATCAAAAATTCAGGTGACAGCAGATGCTGGCGAGGATGTGGAGAAAGGGGAACACTCCTCCATTGCTGCTGGGATTGCAAGCTGGTACAACCACTCTGGAAATCAGTCTGGCAGGTCCTCAGAAAATTGGACATAGTACTACCAGAGGATCCAGCAGTACCTCTCCTGGCCATATACCCAGAAGATGCTCCAACTTGTAATAAGGACACATACTCCACTATGTTCATAGCAGCCTTATTTATAATAGCCAGAAGTTGGAAAGAACCCAGATGTCCCTCAACAGAAGAATAGATACAAAAAATGTGGTACAGTACATTTTCACAGTGGAGTACTACTCGGCAATTAAAAACGATGAATTTATGAAATTCTTAGGCAAATGGATGCATCTGGAAGATATCATCCTGAGTGAGGTAACCTAATCACAAAAGAACACATGTGATATGCACTTACTGATAAGTGGATAGTAGCCCAGAAACCTAGACTACCCAAGATACAATTTACAAAACACATGAAACTCAAGAAGAAGGAAGACCAAAATGTGGATACTTCATTCCTTCTTAGATGGGGAACAAAATACTCATGGAAGGAGTTACAGAGACAAAAGTTCAGAGCTGAGACAGAAGAAAGGACCATCCAGAGATTGCCCTACCTGGGGATCCATCCCATATACAACCACCAAACCCAGACACTATTCTATATGCCAGCAAGATTTTGCTAACAGGACCCTGATATAGCTAACTCTGGTGAGGCTATGCCAATGCCTGGCAAATACAGAAGTGAATGCTCACAGCCATCTATTGGATGGAACACAGGGCCCCTAAAGAAGAAGCTAGAGAAAGTAACCAAGGAGCTAAAGGGGTCAGCAACCCTATAGGAAGATCAACAATATGAACTAACCAGTACCCCACAGAACTGTGTCTCTAGTTGCATATGTAGCAGAGAATGGCCTCGTCAGCCATCAGTGGGAGGAGAGGCCCGTGGTCTTGCGAAAATCATGTGCCCCAAAACAGGGGAATGCCAGGGCCAGAAAGCAGGGGTGGGTGGATTGGGGAGCAGGGCCGGGGGAGGGTATAGGGGACTTTTGGGATAACATTTGAAATGTAAATGAAGAAAATATCTAATAAAAAAGTATTTAAAAAAATAAAAATACATGTTAAAAAAAAATACAAGATGAAGGAACCTCTGCAGTGTCCTGTCCTGTCACACCTGCACAAATATACACACGAAACAGATAACTGTGTTTTAAAAATAACAAATTAAAAAAAAACTATAGTACCAAAGGGAAAATATGTATTTTCATTATGTCTCACTTTGAGAAGCTAATAGTGCTGACTGTGCCTCCAGCGTTTATTCACATTGTGAATTGGCTCACCTCTGGCCTGAGGTGGTGGTAGTCCTCCTCACAGTAACTGTATGCCAACACTGAAGGTCCTAATCAAAATGCAAAAGCTGTTTTCCCCTTTAAGACTAGTTCCTTCCTTGTAACCTTATGTAGGGATCAGTACCGCTGCCCCCAGACATTGGTTATGCTAAAATTCATATATGTAAATTGGTAAATAGCTATAACTGATGGCTGCATGGTAGATTCAAGAATGTTGCCTACTTCCTATACAGCTGAAAACTGCTCAACTCCACATAAATCAAATGGCTTTCAATTTAAAGCCTTACGTGAAGGGCTAGTACAGTACAAAATACACTCTTAGTCCTTTCTAAATCTTACTTTGTACAGTCACAAGTTATTGTCAGCTACTTACTGGTGATTAGTGTAAATTAACCATACCCACAGATCTCACATAGTGCCTCTGCACATAGAACTCTAGTTTGATATCTGTTAATACCTGAAACCAGAATCCAGGTTTGCTGCAGCTTATTCCCATGGTGCTGCTATCGTCTATGATTTGAATTGTAGATTTTAATGGGTCTTTTTAAGTTTCACAAAGAGCTTAGTGGTACATGGACAAAAAATATGACTATAAATTCATATTTCTCTAAATTCCATTTCAGATTTAATTCTTACTTATAAGTGAAGCTGGCAGGTTCTAATCCAGATAGAAAGTAAAACTCAAATGCCTTTAACTCTGTACTTTGAATCTTTACCAATGTAAATACAAAAATATTGTTTAAAGAATTCAGATGATACCTCAGAGAAACCTACAATTCAGTATAATTAGTTTTCTGACTGACATTCTTATCATTCCAAACATAAACAGGGTTAAATTGTTTGATGCACATGTGCCTTGATGCCCTGAAAATCTTGTGATCAATAATAAAAAATATTGATGAAGCCCAAAGATGCTCTTCAAGATCAATAAAAATTGATGACCCCCTATCTAGGCTGACCACAGGGCAAAGAAGGGGGGATTAATTGATTACCCATATTAGAAATGAACATCATAATAGTTGATATCAGTAACCAACCACCAATGCACATCTTTGACTCGGTCATTTCATTCTCAGCAGTTTACAAGAGCGATGAAAGTTTCAGTCTACGCACACACTTGCAACATACGCCTTCGTAACTTCTTTACATACAATAGCCAAAAACATGGAAAGGCTCCCTATCCGTCAGCAGGTGAATGAGTAAGTTGTGGCGTATTGATACAGTGGGATACTGTCTGTAATAAGAGAATGAGCAGATAACTAAGCAGCATAGATTATTATCAGATAATTGTGCTTAGAGTCCATCCATATCAATAACTGAAAGAAGACACAGTCTCTCCTTAGAAAGCTCTGATGCAGGGCCCCCAATGGAGGAGCTAGAGAAATTACCCAAGGAGCTGAAGGGGTCTACAACCCTTTAGGTGGAACAATATGAACTAAACAGTACCCCCAGAGCTCGTGTCTCTAGCTGCATATGTAGCAGAAGATGGCCTAGTCGGCCATCGCTGGGAAGAGAGGCCTCTTGGTCTTACAAACTTTATATGCCCCAGTACAGGGGAATGCCAGGGCCAGGAAGTGGGCAAATGGGGGAGCAGGGCGGGGGAAGGGTATAGGGAACTTTCGGGATAGCATTTGAAATGTAAATAAAGAAAATATCTAATAAAAAAAAGAAGAAGAAAGCTCTGACGCCTGCAACTCCATTTGTAGTGACAAGGAGCAAGTCAGTGGTTTCTTGGAGAGTTTTCAAAGTTCTATTCTTAAGCATATTAAGTATCAGAATAGTTAGAATAGTTATTGAGAGAAGTGTTAAAGTGTCCCTCAAGCATTTCTGTGGAGTAAATTCTCTAATAGAGACCTGGACCTTTCTTCCTCTGGAAATGGTAACTTGGGGTGGCCTATGACTACTGAATGTTTCCATGTTTGCTGGAATCGTTTGTCCTTGTAGGCTACTCCATCTGAGCATACTGCAGTTTCTGCCTCCCCAAGATTCAGGAAGCCAGGGTCCATCCTCAGCTCGTCCTCTTCACTATCTGGCTACACAACTCTATGAATCAGCATGTACACTAATTCCACCCAGAATCTTGAGCTACAAAGCTTTGTGTGACATCAGAGGACAGGTCAGGGAGGAAGCCTAAAGTCTGAATGCTGCCTGAGAGAGGAACCAGAAGAGCTGGGCGCAGAGCTGGGCGCAGAGCTGGCTGTAGCTTCATGGTCCCGTGCCTGCCTGCTATGTGCAGGGCCCTGCATTCAATTGCCGGCACTACCAGAAGAGGAAACAGAGGCCACACATGGTGGTACTCACCTCCATCTCATAGTCAAGAGTCAGAGGCAGGTGAAGCCCTGTCTACTCAACAAAAAAAAAAAAAAAAAAAAAAAAAAAAAAAAAAAAAACAGGAGAGAGGCAAACATTTTATGAGAATTACTGTTATTACAACATAGTTGGCAGGCACCTAACATAGCAAGAGGGGACATTTTGTTTTCCATTACAGGAATGAGGGAAGTATTACTAAATCTAATTTTATCTTATTTCCTTAAGACACGGTCTCAGGCTGGAGAGGGGCCTCAGTGGTTAAGAGCGCATATTGCTCTTCCTGGGGACCTGACTTCTACTCCTAGAACCCACATCAGGTGGCTCACCACTAGCATGTAACCCTAGCTCTAGGGGATCACACACCTCTGACCTCTGGGGGCACTTGCTTTCCTGTGTAATACCCTCCCACACACGTATACATATGATTAAAATAATAGTATGTTTTTAAAAGATGGGGTCTCACTATGTAGCCCTGACTAGCCAGGAACTTCCAAGAGATCCACCTACCTCCACCTCCCGAGTACTGGGATTAAAGACATGTACCTCTAAACCAGGCCAGAGGAACTTATTTTAATGTACAGTGATAATGCTAAAAAAAAAAAAAATGTTGTCTGACTTGAGTTGTATTTAGTTATAACTGTAAACTGCCCAACTCTTCTTAGTCTTTCTAATTAGTTGCTTTTTTTATACTATAATCACAGGAAACCCATAGGGTCTAATTCCTGTATTTTCATTAACAAGAAAATCCATACTACAGATGGATACAGTTCTAAGGGCTACACTCCCCAGGATTCAGAACATGACAAGAAAGAGGTGCTGTCATGTGCAGGCCCACTGTGTATACTTCAGACGCTTTTATTTAGCATTACTTAATAAGGTAAAAAAATTAATTCAGTCAAAAAAAAAAACAGTAAGAAAGTATCCTCTGTGTGTGTGTGTGTGTGTGTGTGTGTGTATGAGAGAGAGAAAGAGAGAATAAAAGAGAGAAGAGAGAGAATATCACAGAAAACTAGGTGTCTAACCAGATGATAAACTTTTCAAATGTTTATTTTTTTAATAAATAATTCTGATTTTATTCACTTACAAAAAGAATAACTTGAAAGTATTAGTAAGGTAATTAGTTTTTTCTTTATTCCAATTTTTATTAGATATTTTCTTCATTTACATTTCAAATGCTATCCCGAAAGTCCCCTATATACCCTCCCCCATCCCCCGCCCGGCTCCCCTACCCACCCACTCCCACATCTTGGCCCTGGCATTCCCCTGTACTGGGGCATATAAGGTTTGCATGACCAAGGGTCTTCTCTTCCCAATGATGGCCAACTAGGCCATCTTCTGCAACATCCATCTAGAGACATGAGCTCTGGGGGTACTGGTTAGTTCATATTGTTGTTCCACCTATAGGGTTGGAGACCCCTTCAGCTCCTTGGGTACTTTCTCTAGCTCCTCTATTGGGCACCCTGTGTTCCATCTAATAACTGACTGTGAGCATCCACTTCTGTGTTTGCCAGGAACTGGCATAGCCTTAACGAGACAGCTATATCAGGGCCCTTTCAGCAATATCGTGCTGATGTATGCAATAGTGTCTGCGTTTGGTGGCTGATTATGGGATGGATTCCCAGCTGAACAGGGACAGCATCCTAATTAACAAAATCAGAAATAAAAAGGGAAGCCGGGCATGGTGGTGCACGCCTTTAATCCCAGCACTCAGGAGGCAGAGGCAGGCGGATTTCTGAGTTCGAGGCCAGCCTGGTCTACAGAGTGAGTTCCAGGACAGCCAAGGCTACACAGAGAAACCCTGTCTTGAAAAACCAAAAAAAAAAAAAAAAAAAAAAGAAAGAAAGAAAAGAAAAAAAACGAAAAGGGAGACATAACAACAGATCCTGAGGAAATCCAAAACACCATCAGATCCTTCTACAAAAGGCTATATTCAAAAAAATTGGAAAATCTGGATGAAATGGACAAATTTCTAGACAGATACCAAGTACCAAAGTTAAATCAGGATCAGATTAATGACCTAAACAGTCTTATATCTCCTAAAGAAATAGAAGCAGTCATTTATAGTCTCCCAACCAAAAAAAGCCAGGACCAGATGGGTTTAGCGCAGAGTTCTATCAGACCTTCAAAGAAGATCTAATTCCAGTTCTGCTCAAACTGTTCAACAAAATAGAAACAGAAGGTACTCTACCCAATTCATTCTATGAAGCCACAATTACTCTGATACCTAAACCACATAAAGACATAACAAAGATAGAGAACTTCAGACCAATTTCTTATGAATATTGATGCAAAAATACTCAATAAAATTCTCGCTAACCGAATCCAAGAACACATCAAAACGATCATCCATCATGACTAAGTAGGCTTCATCCCAGGAATGCAGGGATGGTTTAATATATGGAAATCCATCAACGTAATACACTATATAAACAAACTCAAAGATAAAAACCACATGATATCTCGTTAAATGCTGAGAAAGCATTTGACAAAATCCAATACCCATTCATGATAAAAGTCTTAGAAAGATCAGGAATTCAAGGCCCATACCTAAACATAATAAAAGCAATATACAGCAAACCAGTGGCCAACATCAAACTAAATGGAGAGAAGCTGGAAGCAATCCCACTAAAATCAGGGACTAGACAAGGCTGCCCACTTTCTCCCTACCTATTCAATATAGTACTTGAAGTCCTAGCCAGAGCAATTGGACAACAAAAGGAGGTCAAGGGGATACAAATTGGAAAGGAAGAAGTCAAAATATCACTATTTGCAGATGATGTGATAGTATATATAAGTGACCCTAAAAACTCCACCAGAGAACTCAAATGTTTATTTTTTTAATAGGTGTTTTTGCATCTCCATCCCACATTCCACCCTTCCAACTCCTACCTTGTCTTTCCCTCCCAGGTTCATGATCTCTTATTGTTACACATATGCGTGCGTGTGTGTGTGTGTGTGTGTATGCATACATGTATATGTATAGCTTACTGTGTTTCTCTAACTTTGTTTATATATACACACATGTCAAGGGCTGACATCTTGGGACCTGATGCCCTCTGGAGGAGCTCATGCCTGGATGAGACTGACTCTCCCTCTCCCAGCAGCCACTGTGCTCCTGTAGCTCAGCATCCAGGGGTCCAGTGTGTGGAGTTCCCATCTGCAGGAGCTTGTCAGCTGGCCTCGTTCAGGCGACTTTATTCATAGTCATTTCTCCTGAATTTATAGAGGACACAACGTAACATAAAGCATCCAGACCTCTGCCTCATACAGTCTCATGAGTCCATTTGTTTGTGTTTTTACAATCTTTGCCACACACTGTGTTAATTTATATTTGTCATTTTTTTGGGCACATTATAATGTTGTGAATGGAGCTAAACAACATAGTATTCAAATTTGGGCCTAAAAGTTTCTGTTCAATGGTGTTACATGTAAATGGAGAACAACAAGGCCTGTCTTGTAATGTTGTAGAAATTATATAAGAAGCCCTAGTCTAGTGTCATACATAGCAGGGACTCAAAAACCCTGCCCCTTCTCATCTCTGTAGTGGTGGGGGTTCGACATTTGTCAGATGATGACCAGAGGTCTCCTGCATCTTTCAGCTAAGCACTCCATGGCATGGCTTTACTCTTCTGTTGGATTCTCACTCTTTCTTTGTTTGTATATTTCAGGTTCACAACCAGTATCCAACTGAGTTTGAATTCAATCTCTATTACCTAAAGTTCTTGGCTTTCCATTATGTGTCTAATCGCTTTAAAACATTTCTCCTGGATTCAGACTATGAAAGACTAGAACATGGTATGTATTTATATGGCCCTGTCCTATCTTTTTTGTTAGTTTTGCATGTTTTTAGTGGAAACTTCAATGATGTAACTGATCCCAAGCAGCTAAGTGTAGAGTGATTGAAGCTACTGCCCAGTTCCAGGGAGATATGCTTTTCTAGCCATTAGTTACAGCAAGTACTCATTCTTGTCTTCCCTTTACAAAGTTAAATATGCTTACTATTAACTCTTAAGCACTCCCATTGTGTAGGAGACATGTTTAATTCACAGTATTTCCATTCTTGTCCCTCTGCTAGGAAGGATCTGTCCATGGTGGCAGTTTGGATAGCAGTTCATGCAAAAGGCTCCAAACCAAACACACACCAAGTAAAATTCTAGCGCCACTACTTACAGGCTATACTTTGGGAGAGTAAAGGCCCTCTCTGAGCCTCAGCCTCCTCATCTGTAAGGTGGGGACAGTGGTAAGGTACAGTAAGGCCATGGTGACCACAGGAAGCAGCAGTGAGCAGTATTTGCTGTCATGTAATAAGCACTTGAGGAATTGCAGACAGCACTATCATCATTACAGTTTCTAATAGCTATGTTTGTAAAAAGTAGATTCTGAATATCTATTAAAGCACTTCCTTGAGGGGTTGTTGTTAGGAAAACAGCGAATATGCATGGCAGTTTTTGTTAACATGTCAGGGAGGGAGGGGGAAGAAGGGAGGGAGGGAGGGAAAGAGAGAGAGAGAAGGCGGGAGAAAGAAAAAGAAGTAGCAGGATTGGAGAGATGGCTCAGTGGTTAAGAGCACTGACTGTTCTTCCAAAAGTCCTGAGTTCAATTCCCAGCAACCACAGGTGGCTCGCAACCATCTGTAGTGGGATCCAATGCCCTCTTCTGGTGTGTCTGAAGACAGCTACAGTGTACTCATATACATTAAATAAATCTTTAAAAAAAGAAGAAGAAGCCAGCACTTGTTTCAGGTGGCTTTGTCAGAAGAATGCTTGCCTAGTATGTCCAAAGCCCTGAGTCCCCTCATGTACATCATGTAAACCAAACGTAGTGCTACATGTCTGTAATTCTAGAACTCAGGAGATGGGGAATTAAAGTAAAACAAAGTTGGTATTCTCTGTGCATCGTATGTAAGTGTTTAGAAAGAAGACCTTTCATAATTAAAGCTTTACCAGTGATCTCTATTTAAAAGTTAAGAAGTACTACTTCAAGGACATGTTGTTGAAATTGTCTATAATATTTCACTTTGGGTAAAGGAAGGAACACTGGCCAGACCATTCATCCTAGGCCTTTGTCACACATTGTGTCACAGGCAGAAACAGTCTCCTAAGTGTCATGTGGTGGGGAGGTAGTGAGCAGAGCTGGTGACAGCTGTGGATCTGGCCTCCAGCCAGCCTGGGTGTGACAGGCTCAGTCGGTGTTATCACTAAAAGGTGTATCATATGCATGTATGGCTGTCGGTGAAATACTAAGCTAGTCAGAAAATTACCTTCACCCCATGCAGATGTGGCCAGAGACCAAGATGCCTGCTGTGCCAGATGACGTCTCTAGTTACAGAAACAGTAGACCCTGGTACAGCTGTTCCCTGACCTGACTACAGTCAGCTGGGCACATGCAGCAGCACCTCCAGCCAGCTGAGTGAAAACATGAGAATGGGGCCTGGGCAGCCAGACCCTCTCAACGCCTCTGAGTGATCCCACCATGTTGACAAGGCCGGGTGCTCCTCTCACCCAGTAGGGATAGCATCGGAACTAAGTACCATGTGAGAAAGTGTCCAAGCAACTTCATCCCTCAGCCGATGGCAGCTGGCCTGGAAGCTGGCCAGGGCCTGTTCTGTCTGTGATCTATAAAAGATGAAAGGGAGGATGAAAGGAACAGTATTAAGAGAATGTTGTACCAAACATGTTGACAGGTTGTGTGATTATTTAAAAGTGAAATTATTTTCAGGCCCAGCGATGGTGGCAACACATCTTTAATATCAGCACTCAGGAGGCAGAGGCAGGCAGATCTCAGTGAATTTCCAGGCCAGGCTTATCTACAAAGTGAGTTCTAGAACAGCCAACACTATACACAGAGAAACCCTGTCTCAGAGGAAAAAAGGAAGGAAAGAAGGAAGAATGAATGATTTTCATCCTGTGTCTCACATGTTTTTTTATAAACTGCCTAACCTATTTAGAATCCTAGAATGTCATTACCAACAGGTTCTCTTCCTATCCAAACTGGCTTATAAGCCAGGCCAGTCTGGGTTGCCTAGTTGGAGTCTGTCCTGGCTCAGTAGACATACCAGTCATGCAGCCTACTCAGTCAAACTAATACTAGTTACCAACAGCTGTGAGAACCTTCCTCCTCTACCCGCCAAGGTCAACAACTGTTGTACTTCATTAGTCTTAGCTCAGGGTTTCATCACAAAAGCCTCATCACCATGTCCATTGTCTTGAAAGAATAGTGTATTACTGTTTTGGAATTGGACCTTGATGGGGCTTAATAATAGTGTCTGGTGGTGCAAAAAAATTTTTTTCTTTTTTTTTTTTTTTTTTTTTTTTAGTTTTTCAAAACAGGGTTTCTCTGTATAGCCCTGGCTGTCCTGGAACTCACTCTGTAGACCAGCTGGCCTTGAACTCAGAAATCTGCCTGCCTCTGCCTCCCGAGTGCTGGGATTAAAGGCATGTGCCACCACACCCAGCTGCAAACATTTTTAATGTGTTTCCTGCATTTGTATATTACTCTGAGACAGTCATCTGAATACTGTAAAACAAAAAGAGTCTGTTGTCTATGGTTCCAGTCACCAGGTAGCACCAAAATGGAAGAGGGGAGGAGTGTGTCCTGAGAAAAAGAGGCTACCTCTTGCACCTTCTGTCTTTCTCCTGTCTAGAGCCTATCTCACAGCCTCCAGGGTGCCTCCTCCCCTAGTGAAACTATGAGATGCCTTTAACAGTTCAAGTTTAAATCTTAAATGACTTACCTCTGAGGCTCATCTTCAGAGATTCTGATACAATTGCTCTGAAGCAACACATGGCATTGAGATTTTTGTAAATCTTGGCTTTTCTAATGTGGTCAAGGTTGAGGACTCTGCAGTTAAGAGGTAAAGGGAATGCCAGGCATGGTAGCACATGCCTTTAATCCCAGCACTGAGGAGGCAGAGGCAGGTGGATTTCTGAGTTCGAGGCCAGCCTGGTCTACAAAGTGAGTTCCAGGACAGCCAGGGCTATACAGAGAAACCCTGTCTCAAAAAACAAACAAACAAACAAACAAAAAAGAGGTAAGGGGAGAAGAACAGAGCGGAAGCAGTCAGGCATCAGTCTTTGGGCCCACAGTTACAGGGAGCTGGTATAGCCTGGGGCCTGAGGCAGTCTCTTGTGGTAAAAAGTTAACTTCTCACTGTATCCTTTCCTGCAAAGCAAAGTAGCACTGCCTCTCCAGGAGTTCTTGCCTCACCCTGGCCTATGTATGTCCTTCCCTCCCCTTTAAAATATAGAACAGTCAGCCAGGCTCGGCAGCACACACCCAGTGTAAACACCCCTCCACCCCCCACCCCCGCACTCAGGAGCAGAGGCAAGCCATCTCACAAGTTAGAGAGCAAGTTCCAGATCAGACAAGGGGCCGGGCATGGTGGTGCACGCCTTTAATCCCAGCACTTGGGAGGCAGAGGCAGGTGGATTTCTGAGTTCGAGGCCAGCCTGGTCTACAAAGTGAGTTCCAGGACAGCCAGGACTACACAGAAAAACCCTGTCTTGAAAAACCAAAAAAAAAAAAATTGCTTCATAATAAACAAGATTTTTTAAGTATAAAATTATGTTTTCAACTGAGCGTCCTCAGTTGACTAAGTCCATTTTCTACTAAGAAATGTGTAGCCTGTGTACTGACTCCTCTGTAGCTCTACATTCTGAAGCAGCTGTGAGTAGGAAAGCCCGCTATCCCTTGCTTTGCCCAGGTTCGGCTAGCTTCTCCCTGGTTTTTGTTAGCAGGTCTGGCTTTTAAGATTTTTGTACAATTGTTGCTACTTTCAGGAATGTAAGAAATATTTCACTTTTCTTCTCCGTGTTCTATACTTTTAGAAAAATTTCATTGTTTTTCCATTTTGGTTTCTTTTTTTTGTTTTTGTTTTTGTTTTTTTAACTTACAGGAACTTTATTTGATGATAAAGGTGACAAGCATGCCAAGAAAGGAGTTTGTATCTGGGAGTGTATTGAAAAGATGCACACGCGGAGTCCCATTTTCTTCAATTACTTATACTCACCGGTGGAAGTAGAGGTAGAGTTGAGAAATCATTTGTCTTTTCTAAATATTCTGTATAAGAGTTTCCCTTTGTTTTAGTATATGTAAGCATTTGAGTGGATTTTATCCCAAAGGTATTTAAAAGTTTGAGGCAGCATAAGTTTGGGTTGTAACAGGAATGGAAAACTATTTGCTGAATACTTAATGAGAGTCTAGGAGCTAGTTCTTTAGAACTTAGAAGGGATAAAGTCAACACACTCAAAGCAAAGAGCCTTACCGGTGTAGGATTACAGGTGTACCACTATGCCAGGCCATTGTTGAAATTTTTAAGTGCTTTAGTATATAGTAAACCTGAGGAAGGGCACTGACATTTGGACCCCAGCCAAGAGGACAGCATATCTAAGGGGAAGCAAGGTTTGGTCATATATGCATCTGCATGACCTAGTCCCAAACCTGCAACAGGCAGCTTTGACTGCCTGAAGCTGGTGCTGGTAACTCAGATCTCTAAAAGAACAGTATTTGTAATAGTTGAACCATCTCTCCAACCCATAATTTCATCTTTTACTTATTCATAAGGCTCAGTGTGGGGCATATGGCTCTGATGCTAGCACTTAAGTGACAGGAGCAAGAGGAGTCACACGTTTAAAAAGAAATGCCAGCCTCTTCTATATTGTGAGTTCTAGGCCAACCTGGGCTGCATAGCAAGACTTTGTCTCAAAAACAGCAATTTTTGTCCCAAAAACTATTACTGGATGGAAACAGTTTTATACAATACATAAAATCCTTGGGGGTCTGGGCAGGTGTTATAAACAGAACTCAGTGCTTAGGGGATGCAGAGATGCTGCTCTAACCCAAATATTTAGAACTCTATCTGGCCTTTCTCAGTGGGACCTTCAACAAGAAACCAAATGCTCATTTTTAAGTGGTGTCTTAGTTTGGATATCATTACTATGAAGAGATACCATGACCAATACAACTCTTTGTTTTGTTTTTTTTTTTTTTTTTTTTTTTTTGTTTTTTTGAGACAGGGTTTCTCTGTATAGCCCTGGCTGTCCTGGAACTCACTTTGTAGACCAGGCTGGCCTCGAACTCAGAAATCCGCCTGCCTCTGCCTCCCGAGTGCTGGGATTAAAGGCATGCGCCACCACGCCCGGCATGACCAATACAACTCTTAAAAAGAAAAGCATTTAATTGGGGCTGGCTTACAGTTTCAGAGGTTCAGTCCATTATCAGCATGGCAGCATGCAGGCTGGAGAAGGAACTAAGAGTTCTACATCTTGATCCAAAGGCAGCCAAAAGGAGGCTCTTTTCCCCAGGCTGCCAGGAGGAAGGTCTCTTCTTTACTGGACAGAGCTTGAGCACAGGACCTCAAAGCCCACCCCCACAGTGACTCACTTTCTCCAACCAAGGACACACCTCCTAATACTGCCACTTTCCTTGGGCCAAGTGTATTCAAACCACCACAGGTTACTTCTACTCATTCAATCCTTGCTCTGTGTACCTCCACATTCCTGGCCTAAATCCAAGCCTCTCATCAGGCTACTTCCCAAGTCAGCCTGCCTTGCCAGTGCATGAGTACCAAGGTCCAGAGGAACCAAGTAGCTGCTTGGCAAGGGCTGAGCAGTTTAGCTTTGTGACCTAGGGTATACACAAATGTTCATGCAGGGCCAGGCTGGGAGGAGAAGGTTAAGCTGAGGCTAGAAAGCTAAAGGGACCATCTTCCCCTGTGCCACTACTTCCTACGAGTAACACAAGAACCAACATGTTTTATTTGATGATTTATCAACTGTGTAAGTTTTAAGTATTTAGATGAATTTATACACTTGCCCTACACTCTGGAAATGTCAGGGGCTGCCTCGTAGTGAGTACCAAGTACTTCAGGACTGAGATGAAGTTACATTGCAACATTTGCTTTAAACAGGCCCTGAAGCCTAATGTAAGTATCTCCAGCCTAAAGAAGTGGGATTACTACACAGAAGAGACCCTGTCTGCAGGTCCTTCATACGACTGGATGATGCTGACCCCCAAGCACTTTCCCTACGAGGAGTCAGATGTAGCCGGAGGAGCTGGGCCCCAGAGTCAGAGGAAGACAGTGTGGCCATGCTATGATGATGTGACCTGCAGCCAGCCAGATGCCCTCACGAGACTTTTCAGTGTAAGTCATCCATGGGTAGACACACCTACAGGTACTTTAGCTCCAGGAGGGCAGCTTGGGCTAACTTACATGTGTATGCATACTTACATCTGTAATGGTTCCCTTAACTCTGGGCTGTGTCCTAGATAGCATCTGAATCTGAAGAGTCAGCCTTGATCCTGTGCTGCAGTGGACACCACACTTAAATGTTGCCAAAGGCACCCATAAAAGTGACTGTGCAGTGCTACAGGGAAGCAGCTGAGAAAACAGCCGTTTTCCTGGGCTGCGGGGCTGCCTGAGTTAGCTCTAGACAGTAGCTTTCACAGGTGCGTTCCTTCTCTTGCGTAGAAATATGGAGAAATAACTGATGGCCTGGCAGGACACTTTATGCACGGCATATTCTGGAGTGGAGCCATCCTGGCAGTAGCCATCCAGGAACAGCTTTGTGTTCCGATGTGGGTCAGACAGTTCCTGAAGAGCCCTCTCTGTTTTCAAGCCAGCAAGAATACGCTGCAGTGATGGCTGTCTCAGACCCCTGTCAGAGGAAAATCATTTTCATGAGAATATCTTGGTTCATTCTTTGCACATCTGGTTTGAGTCTCCAAAGTTGAGGGGCTCCTCTCTCTCAAGAAAAACTTGTAACTGCCTTGTCATTAGGGTTGGGACATGGGCCCACAGTTGGCCTTAGCTTTGGTCATCAGATTTCTTACAGGCTGTCTAAAAGTGAAGGTGTTTGAGACACATTCTGCATTTCTTACTATTTAAATCGACCTATTCAGAAAATCCTGCTGAGTCCTAATAAATCTGGAAACCCAGCTACACCCTGGCCACGCTGCTCATCTGGGCATGGAACAAAGGAAACCTGTTCCTCTAGGTACGTCCTGACCTTCTGTGAAATAGTGTTCTGTCAAAACTATCTTTTTAATTTCTTTGCAGGAAATTGAAAAATTGGAGCATAAATTGAATCAAACTCCTGAGAGATGGCACCAGCTGTGGGAAAAAGTCACCATGGACCTCAAGGAAGAGCCAAGAACAGACCATGTGAGCTTGCAAAGGACCCTGGGCTTGGGAGGGCACTTGGTCAGATGGAACCCACAACCCACAACCTAGCCGTGCTTGTGGCCAGAGAAAATGGTGAAAAAGAGGGGTCATGCCCTTGGGGGTCCAGGGCAGAACGTTCCAGATGACCAAATGCTTCCTGAATGTCTCATTCCCCACAGTGACATAATGCACATGTTTCAGGCACTGAGTCCAGAGGAAATTACTGGGTTCTTTATCTCGGTGCCACTGTGGTCTCTGTTGACCTACCACAAGGGACAAGGAATACCAAGCCCATGGCTGCTCTAGACAGACAAGCAAAGAGGAACTAGTCTAAGATGGCAGCTTATGCTACTTTCTGTTCCTGCACCTCCTTTTCTGTTTGCTTTCTGTTTCTTGTACCCCATTTCCTATTTCTGCTATTAGAAATGTTTATCAAGCACACATGTCCAAGGGACTGAGCCCTATGCTGTCCTCAGTGAGTGCGGTTTGTACCTCTTGCATGAGGAGGAAGGCAGAGAAATCTCTCAGTTACTAACTGGCAGGGCCACCACTCGGACCCACAGCAGACCGACTGACTCCCAGCTCAGCACAGGGAAGTGAGGACTCACGAATGTTCTGAGGAGCATGTCAGGTAGGAGAGAGCAAGGCGAGGGCAGGGAGAAGACAGCCCTTGACCAGGGCCTGGGCTGCAGCCTCACCGTCAGCCTCACCTCCCAGCCAGAAATAATACACTGTTTCTAGATTTTTTTATTGTGAAAGTAAGATTTTTTTTTTTTTTTTTTTTGGGTTTTTCAAGACAGGGTTTCTCTGTATAGTCCTGGCTGTCCTGGCGGATTTCTGAGTTCGAGGCCAGCCTGGTCTACAAAGTGAGTTCCAGGACAGCCAGGGCTAAAAGAGAAACCCTGTCTCGGAAAAAAAAAAAAAAAAAAATCTGCCTGCCTCTGCCTCCCGAGTGCTGGGACTAAAGGCGTGCACCACCACGCCCGGCTGTAAGATGTATTTTTAAAGTAACAGTACACAGAAGGTTATCAAAAGCTATATAAACTACATGACAATTTAAAGCCTGCTTCTTGTTGGCAGACCTGCCATCATTTGCATCATTTTGGTAGCTGTCAATAACTCCATTGTAAAGGAACAATGGTTGTGAAGTTTGTTTGTTTACCAGTCCCCAAATGATAAATACTTAGTTTATTTCTATACGAAAACAGAGAAACACGGGATAAATGTCTTTGTACACATATATTGATTCACTAATAAGTTTTTACCCTGAGATCATTTGTATGAATAAAATTATCAGGCCAGTCTCTTAAGCCAATGGGAAACTTTCCTAGCTCCTATTCTGTCTTTTCAGTCCTTAAGACCCTCGGCGGGATCCCCAGGAATTGCATCTACCAACGTGCCTTCCTATCAGAAGAGGCCTGCACTGCACCCGCTGCACCGAGGCCTGGGCGAGGATCAGAGCACCACCACCGCCCCGTCCAATGGCGTAGAGCACAGGGCGGCCACACTTTACAGCCAGTACACATCCAAGAACGACGAGAACAGGTGACGGAGCTGGAACCCCATGGTGTCAGCCTAAGCAAGCCCTGTGCAAAGCAGCCTTTGCAGACTCAAGATGGATTTGCTTTTGTCCCTTGGGTTTTAGTTTTCTTAAATGCTTCGTTTAGAATGCTCTGCAGGGGACCAGTATTTGAGAGAATTTGTGTCAGGAAATACCTTTTCAGTAGTACACATCACGCAGCCTACTCGTCTTGGCTGAGAGAAAAGATTTGACTCATAGGAACCCAGGATGCCAAGGGCATGCTAGAGTCTCTCAGGCGTCTTCAGACTTCTGTTTCCAACCCCAGTTTCCCTCAGTGTTGCAGCATTCCTAGCAAAGCAGAAAGCATGGAAACCAAGAATTCCTAACCAGGGGAGTGCTGACCCCAGCACCCAGAGAGGGCCTGACTCCAAGGAGAGAGAGAGCCCTGACTAGGGAGACAGAAGGCAGTGTTGTTTGTTAATAAAGCTTAGAATAAACCGTTTGTTGTTTTTCTTCTAGATCCTTTGAAGGAACATTATACAAGCGAGGCGCCTTGCTGAAGGGTTGGAAACCCCGCTGGTTTGTTTTAGATGTCACAAAACACCAGGTAGGACCTAAAGACACTGCGGCTTACCTCTCTCACACAGCCTGCTCACCCCCGGCCTCACCTATGCAGATGGTGGCTCTTCTAGGCCCCAAACGCCCCTGAGCCCTGGGAGTAATGTTTGGAAGGAAATTTTAAAGCAGCTTCTACCTGGAGCATAGCTAAGGCAGGACAGTTGGACGAGTGTGCTCAGAGCACTGGAACTCTGATACATAAATCTCATCCTAACATATAGGTCTGGAAGCATCCGGGAGCTTTAACCTGGTGCATGAATGTGGGAGCTTGTGTCTGCCCCCTCCCTTCCAGGGCACAGCTGTCCTTCATCCTTGCTGCAGAAAACATCCATTTACTCAACAGTCAGTGAACCCCACCTCACTGCACTGGGTATTAAGGGGCTGCTATTCTTAAAAGATGGGAGCACTGGGAAGGAATGTGCCCACCCAGCCCTGGGATTCACAGCAGACTAGGCAAGACCTTCCTAAGTCATCTCTGCCATGCTTTAACTCTTGCCCTAACTACTACAGGTCAGACTTCCCATCATGCTCTCTGCTCCTGTACTCTCCATCTGCCCCATAGCACCTTCCTTACCAGAGCAGTGATGCCTCTGCTTCAGGCTGACTTGTAGAAGGCAGTGTCAGGAAGGCCGTCAACTGTGGGACAGCATCAGGAGGACCCCGTCCATGTCAAGGCTGGTCTGCGGCCACCTTTTCTTCTGATTCAAATGCTTTCTTGGTTTTGTCTGTTGACCCCTATGAAGACTATTGAAATTTCTCAATATACAAACGGAAGGCTTTTTAAAGCTGCATTTAAAACAGCAGTGTCCCCTGGAATCACAGAACCTTCACTGTGTAGAAAAGTTCCATTAAACCACTAAATATAACATAGGAAAAATCATGATTTTACTATAATTTAAAATTACATCAAATTATACTTGCATTCTTACCAATCTTCTGGCTTTCTTTAGCGTAGAAAGTGTACGGTTTTTCCATTTAGCCCTGCTGACACTGCCTGGGGGCGCAGGGGCGGAGGTGGGGGTGTTGAGGCCGAGCCACAGTGATGGAAACACCAATCACATCCCTGCCATGGATGCTGGAATCCCTCCTGGGCCAGGAGGCTTTCACCAGCAAGCTCTTAAAATACTTTGTCGTTTCTTCTTATTCCAAAGTAATGCATGGTTATTGTGCCAAACTTAAACATCTCCAAGAGCTGGCAGTTGGGAACTCTTTGTGATGTCCCTTGGAGCCATTTTAGACTACGTTCTCCTTCCAACTTCTGTTGCTTTGAAAGCCTTCCTTGTCCTTTGTCCATCCCAGTGCCATGCTGTCACTTAGCCGGTGCTCAGCGCTGAGCTGACAAATGCTGCCCAGGAGACTACGGCGTCTCCTGTCTTGTGTAAAGCAGCGGTGGGCGAGGGGCTGCACAGGCACGCGTCCTTCGCTTGAGTCCTTGTCCTTAACTCTGACAGCGTGTGGGATCCTCAGTGTCTTGCTGGCCACTGTCTGCGGCTCAGTGGTGGTTCAAGTCACCTCTGTGGTGGTTCAAGTCACCTCTGTGGTGGTTCAAGTCACCTCTGTGGTGGTTCAAGTCACCTCTGTGGCTTGCTGTTGAGACCCTTTGACCTTTTCAACTAGATTGAAATCAGCATCCAGCAAATCCTCTTTGTTGTTTTGTTTTTTTCAGATGGTTTCTCTGTGCAACAGCCCTCACTTTGAGGATCAGGCTGGCCTTGAACTCACACCTCTCCTCCCAGGTGCTGGGATTAAAGGTGTGTACAAAGCCAGGCGTGGTGGCGCGCGCCTTTAATCCCAGCACTGGAGGCAGAGGCAGGCGGATTTCTGAGTTAGAGGCCAGCCTGGTCTACAGAGTGAGTTCCGGGACAGCCAGAGCTATACAGAGAAACACTGTCTCGAAAAATCAAAAAAAATAAAAAATAAAAAATAAAAAGGTGTGTACAAGAGGCAGCCGACGTTGTTAATGCTGGAGTATTCCATGCAGAGTCAGCACCAACAAGCAAGGTGCAGAGGATGTGGTCAGATGTGTCTGGAAAGCTGTGTCATTTCTCCTTACTGTGTCCTGTCTCTTTTTGGTCCTAGCTGCGATACTATGATTCGGGGGAAGACACGAGCTGTAAAGGCCACATTGATCTGGCTGAAGTAGAAATGGTTATCCCTGCCGGCCCCAGCATGGGAGCCCCAAAGTATACAAGTGACAAGGCTTTCTTTGATGTAAGTTCCTCTTTCCTGTTCTGCATGTCTCTCCATGACCTCCAGACATTATAGGGCCCCCAAGGAGTTGGTAGTCACTAAAAAGGGGTGTTTAGTTAAGGCTGTGGGTGAGTGGCTAATGAGTCCCCATGAGTGCCTTTCACACTGAGCAGTATTGTCCCCTCCTCTGCCTGCTACAGCACTGACACTGCCCATCGTCACTGTAGTGGGGATAGGACATCTTCCCAGAATTGCCTTTGATAAAGGAGATGGGGATGGATGGCATGGGGTACCAGGACCAGCAGCTGCCTCTGGCCTCTTTTACACAGCGCCAAAGCGAAACAGTATGCCAGAGCTCTCAGGGGAGCTGTGCCACCCACTTTTTTCAAGTAGAGCCATAATAGAAACCCAGAGCCAGAATAGCACTGTAGCCTGTAGAGGAATGGAGAATGAAATCTACTTTATGAAACTGTCTTCAGTTTAAGGAGTAGTGAGTCAGGGACTAGAAAAGTCATCTGTTTGCCCTTCAAATACCCCCAAACCCACTCATGATGTTAGAACCAGTGGTTCTGTCTGTCCAGGACTAGATAAGTCATCTGTTTGCATGGCCCTTCAAATACCCCCAAACCCACTCATGATGTTAGAACCAGTGGTTCTGTCTGTCCAGGATGGGAATAGTTTGTCACTCACCCAAAGCCAAAAAAAAAAAAAAAAACAAAAAAGCCAGTCCTGCTTTATATCTGCCCTTCTGACATTTGTTTCTGTAGCTCAAGACCAGCAAGCGAGTGTATAACTTCTGTGCCCAGGATGGGCAGAGTGCCCAGCAATGGATGGACAGGATCCAGAGCTGCATCTCAGATGCCTGAAGCCCAGGACCAGACAAGCACAAGAGGTAGAGAAACTAACTCATCTGCCTGACAGGGCGATGACAGTCATCCCAGGGCCTGAGGCTCTGCTTACCCTGGCCCCTCTTGAAGCAGTTGCCATGTCTGTGACACAGGTCTGGGTGGGAGCCCTGGCCCTGCCTCGACCTGCAGCTTTCCAACAGGATTGAAGTGGAGAGGATGCCTCGACCTGCTGCTGTCATGTAGGCAAGGTGGCTCCCACCTGAGTCCTCCTCTGTGAAGGCTGTTCTCCAAAGCCATAACTTTGAGAAATTTGACCACAGAAATCCAAACCTTCAAAGGTCGCTGTACACTGACCGCACAGGTATCCCATCAGACACACCTCCTCCTACTGCCTGATCTTTGAGATGTCGGTTCCCTGGTACTGCCAACGGTGCTTTCGTGGATCCTGCCCGGGAGCTTCACAGCAGGAGACATCACTACTCAGTGGCAGGCAGAGGCGGTTAACAGTGGCACAGAATGACTTTGGCCAGTGCAGGAAACAGTGCTTCAAACTACCAGGCTCTGAGGACACCGCGCCTGGGTCCTGCGTTCTCTTCTGTTCCCCACAGCTTTCTGTGAAGTAACAAGCATGCAAGCCCATGGAACATTAGCACTGAACTAACCAGGGAGCCATTGGACAGACTGAGACACAGGGGACAGGCCAGCTAACTAGACAGCACTGCTTGTGAAAAGAACTGCTCCTAAGGTCTCCCAGTTACGATAACCTTGTTTTCTTCAGCCTCAAACTCAAGGATGCTTCTCATCTGTGGTGGACCTGAGCGGCCACTGCTGCCACTGGGCCCTAGCAGCTTGGTCAGTGTGTGTGTTTTGAAATGTTAATATGTTAAATACCAAACTAATATTTCAAAATATGTATATATGATTTCTATATCCTGATTTTCCAGATAGCCTGCTTATAATTTAATATAAAAATAACTAAACTGATTCATAAGATTTTAGTAATAAAGGTTGTTTCCTTTTTAAAGAATAAAAACTACTTTGTAGATTAAAAATAAATCAAATTTTCAAATTAAAAATTATCAACACACTAGAAAATAGAACTGTATTAATATATAAGAAATTGGGAAATAAAAATGAAGGAGTTTTTTATCATATTCATTTTATAAATTTGCCACATGTGAAATGGTTTTTTGCACATTATTTGTATTTTCTTTGTATATGAAATAATTTTTTGTACTTTGTAAACTCTGGAGCCCATTGTCCTCTCAGCTCTTTGAAGCTGTGCCCACTACTGCTTTTGTAACTGGATTCTTTTAACTTCCATGAAGGCATCGCGTGCCGTATATTCACTAACCACCCAGAATTAAATTTATTTCTTAAGAAAAAGAACCTCTGAGTGCCGAGAAGTCAGGTTGGCTCTGCACTGTGCAGTACTCGGGAACAGCATGGAGCCAAGGCTCCATCTAAACTGTGAGCGTTCGGGCATCGGAAGTGCAGAGATGCTGGGATGTGGTGTGAGCCTCTGGGTTCTGACCCAGCCCTGTGGCATCTGGGAAAAGTCTCAGGCGTCCTCTCTGCTCCCCCAGTAAGCTGTGCCAGGTGCCAAGCTCCTGCCTCTCCTGGGACACAGTTTCCCCTGGCGTGGGCAGATTATCCTGGGACACAGTTTCCCCTGGCATGGGGCAGATTATCCTGGGCCACAGTTTCCCCTGGCGTGGGCAGATTATCCTGGGATACAGTTTCCCCTGGCATGGGGCAGATTATATTGATTTCAGGCAGAAGACACTGAAGTCTTGCTGGGTCACAGACTTTTCTGAGTTGAGGAGTTGGTTTCTGCAGGGTACATTTTGTCCATCATCTTTGGAGTTTACCTCACACAGCTTTAAGGAATGCTGGTCCTTATGTCAGCCAGGAGCTTCAGCCAGGGGCTCACAGGCCTCCTCAGTGGCCAGCCTGGGAGCTGAGCGGGTCCGTACTCACAGCATTGAGCTGCTCTCCATAGCTGCAGTCAGAGTAGAGGGGGGAAGGGGAGAAAAGCCAAGGCTGTCGCTGGTCCTACTTGTGGCTCTGGAATGATGCAGTTGTGGGGCTTGTCCCATTGTGGCCAAGCCCTGGATTCCCCCCCAGTCCTCACCCGCTGTCCCTGCTTCAGAACCAGGGCTCACACGGCTAACGACAGGCTCATTCCATGGAAACTGGCCTCTTTAGTTATTTTGTGGTAACTTAGGAGTTATTGAGTAATACCATCATAGGATGAGATCGTGAGAGCCTAGGGTGATAAGCAGGCAGTGCCCTCGCAGGATTGTGGGTATGTGCCATCACATGCAGCCTGGTAATGGCACTCTTTATATAACCCACATATTCAAAGGCTATTTCAAAGTCATCACACAAGACTCATCACGAGGTGGTTCAGAAGGTGGTTCAGGGTGTACTTTACACATACAGCACATCTCGGCTCTGACTGGTGCTGTCTTTTCTTAGATATGCAAATTGTATGTCATTTTTTCCACACAGTCCTCTACCAAGTGGCTTGCCCAGCAGTTCAGTTCGGTTTTGATACTAACTCCCCAGAGATGGCACGGTCTGCGTGGGCACATAAGACCGTCCTCCAGCTCCAAGCTATATGCTCCCAAGCCTTCTCCTTAGACTCAAGAATTTGCCAGAGCAAATCACTGAAAGGCACATGTGCCAGTTTGTCCTAGGAGACATAAACCTGAGCAGTTAAATGGAAATCACGTAGGACGTAAGGTAGGAGGGCCATAGCTCAGCAGCCTTACAGCCAGTCAACCCTGACCTCTCCTAAGCTGATTGTTGAAGGGTTTCAATAATTCAGCCACATGACCACCCCAGAGACAAGAGGAAGGACTGAAAATGCCCACAACCTCTTCCTGTCAAACCTCTTTGGTGAGGGGCCCCCATCCCAAAGCTACCTACCAGTTCTACCCTGCATGAGTGCAGACATGATTGAAAGAGGCTCATTACAGATACATACCCTCCTGTGACTCAGGACAGCAGCCTTGTGGCATCTGTTTGCACAACCCAGTGTATTGATTGAACCTTGTACACTTCCACAAAGCCCGATTCCTGCTACTCCTATCCTCACAGTCGACCCAGTAGCCTGCTTATAGCAGCTGCCATCAGGAAGGGCTGGCAGCAAGACGCTTGGGTGGCCATCTTTTAATTAATTGTGTGACCTTGAACCAATCCCTTAATTAGACTGGGCTTTGACCTATGTCAGAAAGTGCATGTGGCCAAAGAGGTTTGCTCATTTGTCGAGTACATGAAGAACTGGTCCAAATGCAAGCTTTACCTTAGCAAGGACTTACACTTCAAACTGCAGTTTAAAAGAGCCACTGAAAAGAAAATAAACAAATCATCTGGTTAAAATGAAGACTCCAAAGGTCAAGGATGCTGCTTAGTGGCACAGCCTGTGCTTAGCATGAACCACACCCTGCTTGCCATCCCCAACACCAAAGCAAATAAAAAAGATTCTAACTGAATAGGCCTGGGGTGGGGCTGCCATCACAAGAGGGTAGCAGGCATGCGGTCTCCATCCTCAGAAGCAGGTATCAACGAGAGGATATACAGAAAGCCAAAAAACCTATACAAAGCAGACGGTTGGTTCATCTTCCAAGGATACTGGCCTATTCTGAGTACAGCTTGTACTTCCTAACTGCACAGTCTAAGTTAACTAGACATCTCATGACCAAGTTCCCGAGACCTACTGAAAGCCCAGTCCAAAGGTACAGGTTCCTCCCAGGGCAGCTGACTCGGTTACAGTGGTCATCAGGCTCTGAATGGCTCATGTCCAAAGACCAGTAGACAGGAGGAACTACTGCATGCCCAATGGGACTGAGCTTTGACACTGTTGCCGTGACACGTTGGGGTGTTCAGCACTGGCAGATCTTGCTGCTATATTGGACATTCAAGGGAAGGGAACATCTATTTTTATTGGTGATTTTTTTTCAATTGTATTTCCTTTTTTTTTTCAATTTTTTATTAGATATTTTCTTAATTTACATTTCAAATGCTATCCTGAAAGTTCCCTCTCCCCTCCCCCTGCCCTGCTCCCTGCCCACCCACTCTCACTTCTTGGCCCTGGCGTTCCCCTGTATTGGGGCATATAAAGATTGCAATACCAAGGGGCCTCTCTTCCCAGTGATGGCCAACTAGGCCATCTTCTGCTACATATGCAGCTAGAGACACAAGCTCTGGGGGTTCTGGTTAATTCATATTGTTGTTCCTCTTCTAGGGTTGCAGACCTCTTCAGCCCCTGGGGTTCTATCTCTAGCTTCTCCGTTGTGGGCCCTGTGTTCCATCATATAGATGACTGTGAGCATCCACTTCTGTATTTGCCAGGCACTGGCATAGCCTCATATGAGATAGCTATATCAGGGTCCCTTCAGCAAACTCTTGCTGTCCTATGCAATAGTGTCTGAGTTTAGTGACTGATTATGGGATGGATCCCCCGGTGGGGTAGTCTCTGGATGGTCCATCCTTTGGTCTTAGCTCTAAACTTTGTCTCTGTAATTCCTTTCATGGGTATTTTGTTTCCTATTCAAAGGAGGAATGAAGTATCCACACGCTGGTCTTCCTTCTTGATTTTCTTGTGTTTTGCAAATTGTATCTTGGGTATTCTAAATTTCTGGGCTAATATCCACTTATCAGTGAGCACGTATCCAATAACTTCTTTTGTGATTGGGTTACCTCACTCAGGATGATATCCTCCAGATACATCCATTTGCCCAAGAATTTCATAAATTCATTTTTTTTAAAAATAGCAGAATAGTACTCCATTGTGTAAATGTACCACATTTTCTGTATCCATTCCTCTGTTGAGGGACATCTAGGTTCTTTCCAACTTCTGGCTATTATGAATAAGGCTGCTATGAACATAGTGGAGCATGTATCCTTTTTACCAGTTGGAACATCTTCTGGGTATATTCCCAGGAGAGATATTGCTGGATCCTCCGGTTTATTGGTGATTTTTATTTTATTTATTTTTATTCATCATATGTGAGCCATGGTGCTGAGTCCTTTGAAGGCAGTGACAAGGACGGGCACCTGTGAGTTGTACAAGTCACCCCCACTTGCTATTCAATGCCTGCTCTATACTGGGTGCTTTCTGAAGGTATTAATATGTAGTACAAAAACCACATGCTAGCCAGATGGCAGTGGTGCACGCTTTTGATCCCAGCACTAAGGAAGCAGAGGCAGGCAGATCTTTGAGTTTAAGGCCAGCCTCATCTACAGAGCTAGTTCCAGTTTAGCCAAAGCTACACAAAGAAAACCTGTTGAGGGCAGGGGAAGGCCACGTCTGCTGCCACATCGATACCCAGCCACATAGTCTCTCCACCCCATCTCACCTCTCATTCCTTTACTGACCAAGTTCTCAGGCTTTAGGGCTTCCCAAGTACACGTAGGGATGCACTGTGCCTTGGATCACCTTTCCTTATACACAACAGACAGCCAAGCTCTCCTACAACTCTGCCCACATGGATGATTTTTCTCATGGTGAGGCAGGCACCTATGTGTATTGAGGTCAGATGACAACCGTGTAAGAGTTGGGTCTCACTCCACCATGTAAGCTCTGGGACTGAAACTCAGGTCATTGGTGGCAGACACTCTACATGCTAAAGCATCTCACCAGTCTTCCCTACCTTTTCTCCTACAGTCAATGGGGCTATTGTCCGTCTTTACACATGTTCCCATTAACCAAGTCATCCTATCCATAGACTAGACTCGGGCTTTTCCCTCTCAGCTGATCACACAGGACTGACTCTATGGCCATGTGTCCAGACAAGAGAACAGGCTCCAATCTCATTCAACTTGCTAGTTCCCTCTGGCCCTGCCCAGACTCACCCCCAGAAGGAAGCTTTCTCTATTCCAATGAACTACCTCGCCCACCTCTCTTTAGGACTTTGTGGGTCAGTCAGACGCACACTCAGGAATAGCAGCTTCACAGTGTGCAGACCTCTATGGCTGGGATGGCCTGAATGTAGGAGCCCCAAATCCTATATGGTAATTGCTGCACAAGGTTTGCCCACACAGTCACCCAGTCTGGCAAGTCACTGTTTGCCTGAAACTTTGGCTGAGTTCTTTCCTTTTGTGAGGCCTTTCATGCCACCCAGGACTAACACATTGCCTCCGATCTCCAAGAAGGTCACTTGGCACAATGTTTTCTTTATTGTGGCATTTCTTTAGCCTGTATGGGGATATCCCAGCATATTAATAACTACTGGATCCCTTAAAACAGTGGCTCTCAGCAGAGCATGGTGGCACCCCATTCAGGAGGCAGAGGCAGGCCTGGTCTTCAAAATAAGTCCACGATAGCCAGGGCTTTGTTACACAGAGTAAGTGTGTCTTGAAAACAAAAACAAAAACCAGTGGTTCTCAACCTTTCTAATGCTTCACCCCTTTAATACAATTCCTCATGTTGTGGTAACCCCAAACATAAATTACCTTGTTGCTACTTTATAACTGTAATTTTGCAATGGTCATGAATCATAGTGTAAATATCTGATATGCAGAATACCTGATAGGTGACCTCTGTGAAGAGGTTGTTCAATCCCAAAAGAGGACACAGGGATGCACCCAGGAAAAAGTCAATGATCTCAGACTCCTTAATGGGCAGGGAGAAGAGGTAGATCTCCTCCAAGTACTTGATCTTCATGTCCTTAACCAGGTGGCCCAGCTTGGTAACAGGAATCCACTCCTTGTCATCAGCTTTACCTCCCACGAGCCCCGAGCCCTGCTGCCAAATCCCCCACAGAAGCCGCTGCGGCCTCCTAATCCTGCCCCCCTGTCCCCCCCAGTCCTCCTGCTGCAGCAGCATCATCCACCATTTGGTGTTTTCCTGAAGAATCAGGAGCCTGCCTTCCCCTTATATTCATCCTGGGATTCCAGCCACGGGAATGGACCACATTAGAATGGACCTTTGAGCCTTAGTTGAATCGCTGTGTACACACCACACAGACACACCCAGAAGCCTGTTTCCACGATTCTTTAAACCCCATCAAGTAGTCTGTGGGCATGAGTAGACCATCATAGCCCGAGTTATGGTTGGCATATGAAGTGTCCCCAAAAGCTTGCACACTGAAGGCTTGTTCCTCAGTCTCTACTCTGTCACATGCCAAGGCCACTAGGTCTGTCCTTTGAGTGATGCTCACATTGGTTCAGACTTCTGAGGGCTACCTCAACAGCAACCGTGCCATCTCTGGCTCCCCACAAGGAGCCCCCTCATCAGGATGCTGCTTTTCATCCCGTTTAACTGAGCACCTCAAGACCTAAACTCTGGAGGGCCAGGCCTGGCCCCAGCCAACTGTTCTCTCAGAGTGTAGTCTTTTTCATTTATCAGACCTAGCATGTGTCAGATTATTCTAAAATTCAACATCTAATCCTTGGCAAGCCAACAGATAAGTGGAGATGTCTTTCACTTTTCACTTTTCACTTGAGGCCTCAGTTACCCTCAGCACAAGACACAGCTCTCAGCAGGAAGGCTGCTGCCTGTAGCTTAGGCCAGAGAGGCCAGGGTGCCAGTGTCCTCAGGGACATAAACCCCTACTTCTCACTGGTGACAGAGCCATAGAGCCACCCCACCCCCACCCCAAGCTCTTCAGCTGCTGCTCAGTGGCCCCTGGACCTGCAGGAGACATTGTTTCTTTATAATGCGCCACCCCAGGGGCCTCCAGCCCTCCCCCTTCATGACCAGTCTATTATTGACTGACCCCCATCTACCCATTTAGATTGCTTGGACCATTTTAGATCCTCCAAGAAGCAGACACCAAACTGGGTTCTGATATGCAAGAGATTTATTTCTAGAGAAACAGCTGTGAGGAGCAAGGGGGAGGGGAGGCCGTGTGACCAGGATGCAGGTGCAACCCCATGAAGGACACAGGGAGGGCAGGAAGGCTATATGGAAAGCCAGGCTCCAGGAATGTATCTTACATAGCCATTTGCAAGCTGTGGCAAAACTATGTGGGCTCAAGTACCCTTTCAGCAGGTATGACGCCCTGGGTCTGATCCCCAGCACTGGGAGGTGGTAGTGGGAGAATCAGAAATTTTTTTTCAACTTTTATTAGATATTTTCTTCATTTACATTTCAAGTGTTATCCAGAAAGTTCCCTATACCCTCCCCCCTCCCGGCCCTGCTCCCCTACCCACCCGCTCCCACATCTTGGCCCTGGCGTTCCCCTGTACTGGGGCATATAAAGTCTGCATGACCAAGGGGCCTCTCTTCCCACTGATGGCCAACTA
>LR749795.1:1630159-1661592 GCA_902729485.2 Mus minutoides
GCATGAGCTCCGGGGGTACTAGTTAGTTCATGGTTAGAGAATCAGAAATTTTAAGTCATCCTCAGCTATATTTGGGGCCAGCCTGGACTAACTACATAAGACCCATCTAAAAAAATAAATAAATAAAAATTGTGGTGAAGTTTTGTATCATCCAAGAATGGACATTCTTAGTAACCAGCAAGAGTAGCTGATGGCCAGTGTTGCACCTCAGAGCACTTGGGCCACTGGATAGGCCACTCACAGCCCTATCCTAGAGGGTACTGCCAGTAATGTAGAGCTTTAGCTTTCTTGGAGTTGTCTTCTCAGAGGAAAAAGTGCCAGCGCCCGTATACACAGACGCTTCTGGCCGTGGGCAGTTAACCTCTCATTTCTCTCAGCCTTCTGAGAGAAAGAAAGCTTCATCTACACATAAGGAATAAAAACTGAAAAGGTGGCAGGAGGAACCCACCACGAAGCCTGGGGACCTGAATTCAATCCCTAAGGACTCTTCAAATGGTCCTCTGACCTCCACATGCGTGCTGTGGGACTCAGGTGTTCACGTACCACACACACACACACACACACACACACACACACACACACACACACACACACACATACAGGTATGCTCGCGCATGTGCAGACTAAATGCAGTAAAAATTGTATTTTAAAAACTGAAACACTCAAAAAAACAAAAAAAGAAAAAAAAAAAAACAACTGAAACAACCCAGAGGTGGTGACACATTCCCTTGGTCCCAGCATTCGGGAGGCAGAAGCAGGCAAGATCTCTGTGAGTTTGAGGCCAGCCTGGTCTATAGATCAAGCTCCAGGACAGTTACAAAAAGACACACTATTTAGAATAAACAAACAAAAAAAGATCCCCAGAATTATAGATGGCCTCTCTCTTAACAAAGGTTTGACTGGGCATGTTTGTTTGTTTGTTTGTTTGTTTGTTTGTTTTGTACTTTACAATAGTGCAGAATACAAATTCAGTAAAACATAGTTCAAATTTTGACCTTATATCTTTTCCCAGAATAAAGGCATATGGCATATCAGATCCTTATCCTGTAGGACAGAACCTCCTTCAGTGAGTAGGGCACCAAAGCCAGTGTATTGTCTGCCCATCACCCAACAGCAGGCATTTACTAGTGCTATCAGTCCACGTAGTGGCTACAATGGGCCCTGGAGAGAGATTATAGGCCAACCAGGCTCACCTTCTCTTGCTGAAGTCCCCAGGTAGCCCCCATTCCCAAGGAGATGTCACACTGGGTTGCTAAACAAGGATGCTAAAAAGGGTTAAGAAGTTCACATCTTCATCTTACACTTCTCTCTTCTTAGGATGGATTAAACAGATCCCCATAGGCCAAGGGATGTCCATATATGCAAGGACTCTACCAAATAAGGTCTCAAAACTGTGAGCTCAATGGGGTTTAGCCAGCTGCACAGTGACATTAGGACCTGCTGGTCCCCAGCTCTCCTCAAGGATCTACAGTTTTGGATTCAAGAAACTCACACTGTAAAGTCAAAGTCAACAGAACAAAAATGGCCTCTGCACTCTAATCCCTGGGATGCCGTTGTTCCCATGGTAGAGGATGAAGTAAGGTTGCAGGTAGGCTGGCCTCAAGAGGTTATACTGGACAGCCGGGCCCAGGGCCGCACCAACGAGGCTTATCCTCTGGAGTGATGCCAGCAGAAAGACTCAGGCAGCCACTGAGAACCCTGAAGATGGAAGGAAACCATGTACGGGGAGCACACACCCTTCGGAAGAGCACAGAAACCACGGTAACGTGCTGCCTCCATCACAGAGCTCCTCGAGCAGCATCAGAGGGGAGGGGAGGAGCCCTGGTCAAGGAATCAAGTGAGGATGGCACAGGGTTAAGAGTCAGACAAGGGGCCGGGCATGGTGGCCCACGCCTTTAATCCCAGAACTTGGGAGGCAGAGGCAGGCGGATTTCTGAGTTCAAGGCCAGCCTGGTCTACAAAGTGAGTTCCAGGACAGCCAGGGCTATACAGAGAAACCCTGTCTCCAAAAACAAAAACAAAAATAAATAAATAAATAAATAAATAAATGAATAAATAAATAAATAAATAAATAAAAGAGTCAGATGCGGGGCAAAGGTACCTCGAGTGTGTGGAGTGGTGTCTGCAGAAGGGGAGGTGATATGCACGTGAGAATTCAGTCATGTGTACACACCAACAGTACTGTAAAAGGCGTGTGCATTCACACACATACAAACCATACCCTGGTGACATTAACACAGCCTTTCAGACATGGACCCACCCTCACCTGGTGCTGCCAGGTTCTGGTGGCCTCTTAGCACTGGCTGAGTTAGTCGATGGGGGCATGGGGCTTCCTGCCATGCCCAGCTCTAGCCTGGCCGTGGACAGGGGGTACTGGGAGCTTAACCAGTAAGAGGCAAAAAACATCTCCCTTCTCAGGACCCCAGGATGTGAGGACCCTCCAGCCCCTAGCCTTTTCCCCACCCCAAGCATAGGATGGCACCTACCGTGAATGAACTGGTCACACAAACCCCTGACCACTGTTTATGTATTCAACGCGTGTCCCTTGATGCCCCGTGTTGATGCCTGCGCAGATACGCTGGACCCTAAATAAAGTCTGCAAGGGTTGTGCCCAGGGTAGCCAGAGCTGGATAGGTAAGGTCAGGCAGGAGCCAAGGCACAAGAATCACACAGCCTGTGTGGGGCAGAGTCTCTCTGACCCGTGACATTTATGTTGACTCTTAGATGCCGTGATAGCTGGGCAGAGGAGAAGTGGGGGGCGGGGGGCGGGGAGCAAGGAAAGGCAGCCAGGGCGAGGCGTGCTCGGGGCAGGCAGGCAGGGCGAGGCGTGCATGCTTGGGGCAGGCAGGCGGGGAGCTGCTTGCTGAGTCTGTTTAGACTTGAGGAGGCAGAAGGTCTGGATGGGTCCAGGCTCTATCCACTAGGACTATTGAATGGATTCCCAGGAAGCCAAGAATGGCCCAGGGAGGGGAGAGCTAGCCAGGCAGGGAGAAGCCAGGCCCTGAGAGGACACGTGTATCAGGGAGACTTTTCAGGGGGTTAGATGACCTTGTCTGAGGTCATGCAGCAGAGCCTAAGGGAGCTAGGATGTGAACCCAGAATTGTCTGGTTTTATCCTGTGTGCCCCTCTTCCAGCTAGGCCAGAGGGGGAGGGAACCTGTCAGCCCTGCCTGGCCAGGCTTCTGGACAGCTGTTCAAGGCTAGGAGTCCCCTCCTGGGGACCAGACAGGACATAAAGTTCCTTCTCTAGGAGGGAACTTGAGCCTCCTAGTAGAGAACAGGGCCCCAGCTGATTTAGCCACACACCACCAGAACACTGGAGAGGAACATTCAGTCATTCCACATGTGGGGGCCCTTGACTCCCTTTCAAGAGGAGCCTAGGCCAGCTTGGCCCCCACTGCCACACAGCTCAACCATAGCTGAGCCTTCTAGGAAACCCAGGCCTGGGCAAGGAACAAACGGATTTGCTCTGGGCTCCGGAGGTGGTGCTTTGCGACCCTATGTGGGCCAGGCTGTTTTCTCTCCAGGTCCTGTAGCCTCATTCTTCACTTCCGGCTTCCAGTCTGCAAGCCTTGGCCTCAGTCAGCCAAGGCTTCAACAAAAGATGCCTGGACTGCCCCCAATTCTGGCCACAGCAGATCCATCTCCTCATTCCCGGAGGTCCCCTGAGGTTCGCCGGTCTGTACAGCCCCAGCCAGAGGAATGTGAGCCATTCCCGGCATCTCCTCCCCTGCGGCCGGCCTGGAGAGAGGCTGGGGCCTCTGGGCCCTGCTGACAGGAAATTAGCTGGGCCTGGCCTTCCCTGCTGCCAGCTGCTCTGCTGACCCTGACCCGTGTTTTCTGAAACTTGATCCTGCAAATTTCAGAACCTCTTCCAGGTCCCCAGGAGGCCTGTGGATCTCTGCACATCTAGCAAGCCTGAACCCCACATTCAGGTTGGCCCCCTCCTGCCCTGTAGAGAGGGCTAGACCTGGGACTGGGCTGGATCGAAGTCTGGAGCTCTGTCCTGAGCGGACCCTACTCCTCTAGGCCATCAACCCCTGATCTCCCTCCAAGGCACTGCCTAGAGACAGTGGCTACAATATGGAGAACTGGAGAGCATCCCTAAGACCACTTGTGAGACTAACTGTGGGCTGAGGTACAAGAGTTCAGGCTCAGCTTCACAGACTGATGTATCAAGAGACATTCAGGTGGGACAGCAACATGTGTGTGACAACTCTGCAAAGTCATGACGGAGATAGAAGCACACTAGACACTATAGGTCTAGCCATGAAGAATGAGTGACAGCCGTTTCAAAAATGTCCCTCCCAAGCCACACACCTGGTTGTGTGACAGCCTCTCCCACTGAGCTGCTGGACATTGAGGGATGACCAGAGAGCTCAGGCTGGGAGGGGGGGTAACAAAATCTCTGCAACCCAGAGACCCTCAGAGACCCTCAGAGACCCTCAGAGACCCTCAGAGACCCTCAGAGGAGTGTAGGAGTGAAACTGAGCCCTGGCACGGCAGTGTCGGGTGAGAGCACGCCCACCCTTCAGCACACTGAGGGGTTTGGCTGTGTGGGGGGAAATGAGCCTGCAGAGGGGACAGAGGGTGGTCCCCAGAGGGGAGGGGGATGTAGGGGCCAACAAAAGGAGTAGAGCATCAAAAAACAAAAAATAGGCTTCAAGCCAGGCTGTGGTGGCATGCCTTAAATCCCAGCACTCAGGAGACAGAGGCAGGTGGGTCTCTGTGAGTTTGAAATCAGCCTGGTCTACATAGGAAGAAGAGGAAGGAGGAGGCCCGAGGGAAGACTAGCCAGCTCGGCAGCCTGAGCTGCAAGAGAAAACAATCTCAAGAGGAAAAGGCTGAGGGTAGGGTCAATGGCAGAGCACTTGTCTTGGAGGTTTAAGGCCACGAGTTTCATGTCCAGCATCTGAATAATTAAATAAACAACCAAGCAAGCTGTGCGGAGGGACCTGGTGTCCTGGGTTACCAGTGACTTGGGTGCCATTGGTGGAGTGGAGGGGGTAGAAGCCAGGCTACAGAGTGTAGGGAGAGATGTGAGCGGTGAGGAAACAGGCCAGATGTGCGAGAACTAACTGGAGTGACTTTCAGGAGAACGGGAGGAGGGTGGAGAAAGAGGCATGGTTTGCAGGCTACTAGTATGGCCACGGGTAGCAAAGGTCGCTGTTGAAGAGGTTGACACTATCTGAGCTGGCAGAAAGACATGCCAAAGGCCACTTGACAGTGACTGAGCTAGAGAGATATACAACCCTTAGTTACCCAAAGAGGCAGGGACAGCTGTAGGCCACCCCCACCCCCATCTGACCTGAGCTGAGACCCTGATACGGATCCTGAGGTTAAAAGAAGGGGGGAGTAGCTCCCCCCCCAGCGGGTGGGTCTTTCCAAGGTGCAGCAGGCATCCAGGACTGTCTCTAACACTGCAAAGGGGGCTTCTGGCACCGAGTTGGCATTGGCCCCACCATGACTGTCCTCCATGTCCCCACAACTCAGGCCTTGTGACCTCACTGCCTCTGGGGGCTTTCAACCCTCTGAGGTCAAGAGTTAATGCGCTGATCCCTGATGCCTGAAGTAAGAGCCGTCTCTACCCTGTGCGTATGCTGTAGCCATTAGCCATTGCCTGGGAATCTGCTAGGTGGCCTCCCTGAGGCCAGAGGCTACCGGTCCTTCCTTGTCAAGGACCTGTGAACCAAGAAACCGATGTCTTCTGTCAAGCCACCCCTATCCCCACTGGAGTCCTCTCTGCTTCTCTCTAATCTCAGGGCCCGCTCCCCCTAGATGGTCTTCAGTTCGTTCTTCCCAGGAGTCACCTCACACCTTGACTCAGACCTCTCTCTCCTGTTCACAGATGGGCTTTGGCCACATGACTTCAGATGGCATCTAAATGACAGAGTTGCAAACTTTATGTCCAGTTCAGACCTTTCCCGAACCCCACCCCCACTCCCCCGAGATATTGAAGGTAGTTGAGTGTGTGTGTGTGTGGGTGGGGTGGGGGTCGGGGGAGTGGGGGTGGGGTTCGGGAAAGGTCTGAACTGGACATAAAGTTTGCAACTCTGTCATTTAGATGCCATCTGAAATCTCCCCATTTTTAACAACATCAAACTTGGAGAGTTTTTATTCAGACATCTTCCCAGGATAGCCTAGTCCAAGGGAAGGAGAGCTGCTCCAGGGTGCATGCAGAGAGAGGCCAGACCATGTCCTAAGTGAACTTTTAGAGAAAAGGCCCTATTTATTATCGCATGCCTATGTATAGTTGGAGATGCATATGATTGAAATCAGAAGCATTGTGGGAAGGAACTTACGTAGTAGAAAAAATGACATGGCCTGTCAATAAAAAAAAAAAAACAGAAGAAGAAGAAGAAGAAGAAGAAGAAGAAGAAGAAGAAGAAGAAGAAGAAGAAGAAGAAGAAGAAGAAGAAGAAGAAGAAGAAGAAGAAGAAGAAGAAGAACCCTCATTACGCTTCTTAGTAGTCAAACAACTCCTTCCCTTGAACCCCCATAAAAGGAGCCCCAGCAATATCTGGGACCTAGAACATCTTCACTCTCAGGGCAGCTACTATTCCCTGGCTGTCCCGTTCCATAGCTCCCCTTTGAAGGACATTTTCTTGCTACTTTTATAAAGCTGTGGGGGGGCTTTTATTTCAATTTCTTGAGTAAGAAGCCAAAAACCGGGCAACACCTGGCTCAGACCCCACCAGCAGCACCGGGCATCCTTCCAACAGCTTTGTGCTCTGTCTTCGCCTGCCCTTTGACCCCAGCTCCCACTCCATTAGCTGTACTGATCTCCATGCTCCTCAAAACGTCCCCACCACAGAGTAACTACAGAATGCTCTTCTCCCAGGTGACTTCAGGGCTCATCCCTTGAGTTCTTCAGCTCTCTGTTTAGACACAGTTTGTCAGAGACACCCCAAGCACCCACACAATATCGACCCCACTCTCCAGCACCCTTGCTCACCTTTCTCCACAGCGTCAACCATATCAGCTCACTGTCTGGCCCCTTTAAGAAGCCTGCTTTTTGTGGGATAGTGGGGCTCAGGCCTTTAATCCTAGCACATGGGAAGCAGAGGCAGGAGGATCCCTGAGTTTGAGGCTAACCTGGTCTACAGATCAAGTTCCAGGATTTTCTGTGCATTTTTTAAGAGTATAGAGTCTGGCATGGTAGAGCAGGGTGGTAATACCAGTACTTGCAAGGTAGAGATAGAAGGGTTAAGAGTTCAAGGTTAACCTCAGCTACACAGCCAACATCAGTTACATAACCAGCTTGAGGCCAGCCTGGGCTACATAAAACCTTATCTGAAGAAAGTGGGAGTGATCCTTGTATAGGTACAAACAGATACACAAACACACTGGGTATAAAACCTCTGGGAGGATGAGCAGAGTCTGAGAAGGTGGCTGCCATGCCATAGGACACCTGGGCAGAGAAAATGTCACTGAAGGGAAAGGAGAACACAGGGAAACCTGAGGACTCAACACTCCTGACTTCCCTTGTTTTCATCTCTACAAGGCATGCATGCTGTTGGCAGACTAGCCCACGTGTTCCCGGGTAGTCCTCTCTTTCCTTTCTGGTCTTTTGATTCCTTGCACTGGAAACAGTCTTGACTGAAACAGCTTCCTTCCACCTCTCTGCCTACCCATCTCTCCATCTCTCCATCTCACCACATGCCCTCCCTTCATCCACACATCCAGTCCTCTGAAATCAGACAGCTCGTTAGTCCATCCATATGAGCCAGCCCATCATCCATCCATCCATCTCTGTACCCTTCTGTCTTAGTTGGGGTTTCCATGACCAAAGCAACGTGGGGAGGAAAGGGTTTATTTGACTTACACTTCTTCATTGCTGTTCCTCATCAAAGGAAGTAAAGCAGAAACTCAAACAAGGCAGGAACCCAGGGAGAGATGCTGCTTACTGGCTTGCTCCTCATGGCTTGCTCAGCCTGCTTTCTTATAGAACCCAGGACCAGCAACCAGATGATGGCACCACCCACAATGGGCTGGGCCCTCCCCATTGATCACTAATTAAGAAAATGCCTTACAGGTTTGCATAAACCTGATCTTATGGAGGCATTTTCTCAATTGAGGTTCCCTCCTCTAAGATGACTCTAGCTTTTGTCTAGATGACATAAACTGGCTAGCACAACTGACCCCTTGTCAGCTTGACACACACACATATCACTTTTCAATTAGAAAAGGGCCTCAATTGTCCCCAGGATAGCATGTTAACATTAGTATCGCAATATAAAACATAAACGACTTTAAAGTCACACACCATCTCTATAAATTCAAACCACCTTAAAAGTTTAAAAGTCTCTCAACTGTGGACACCTATAAAACCAAAACAAGTTAAATACTTCCTTACTTCAAGAGGAAAGACCCAGGGCACACTCACAGTCTGGAAAAAACAAAAGTAAATTCCAACAGTGTAAATATCCCGGGGTCCAATCTCCGCAATCCACTCACCATTTTCTGGGCTCCTCCTAAGAACTAGGCTAACTTCTCTGGCTCCACCCTCTGCAGCATGCTCTCTAGGCTGCCGCTATCCTCAGCTGTCATCACACGGTACTGGCATCTCCAACGTGGCAGCGTCTTCTGCTGCCATGGGGCTGCACTTCCACCAATAACCACTCCTGCACTCCACTCATACCTCAGCTTCTCTGCATGACCCCTTCAATGTTGGGATTTCAACTGCTACGAGGCTGCACCCTAACCTGGCCTCTCACTGTGCCAAGCCTTAGCTCCTCTCCATGACCCCTTGATGCCTTCAAACCCAGTGCCACCTGAGCAGCCTTGGCCACTGCTGGAACACAGCCTCTGTGTGCTGACTCTGAGGAAACACTTCCCAGAAGATTCCAGCTCAACAATGCTGGTATCTTCTTAATCACCGCTAATTTCTCGGCTCCAGCTAACCACCATCAATTGTCCCGGCAAAGCAAAGGTTTTTACCTCAGCGGTTCTGGCCTCTTGTTAATCACAACCTATTCTTTAAGCCCAGCTGACCAGAACCACAGATTCCCATTTAAAAATATGCAATGGCCTCAAAATAAGAGATTCTCAATCTTCCCTCCAGAGCTTCATTCACAAGTCAGGCCCCTATCACCTCCATTTCTCTCAACTCCTATCTTCTAAGCACCCACAGAGCAGCTCACTGAGCGTTGAACACTCGATGGCTTTTCTAACCCAAAGTTCCAAAGTCCTTCCACAGTCTTCCTAAAAATGACATAGTCAGTCTATCACAGCAACACTCTGAAATCCTGGCACCAATTTCTGCCTGAGTTAGGATTACTGTGGCTGCGATGAAACCTCATGCCATAGCCCACAGTCCCTTGTTGAAGGCAGGTAGAAACAGAACAGTAACCTGGAGGCAGGAGCTGATGCAGAGGCCATGGAGGGGTGCTGCCTACTGACTTGTTCCTCACGGCTTACTCAGCCTGCTCTCTTAGAACCCAGGACCATAAACCCAGGGATGGCACCGCCCACAATGGGCTGGGCCCTCTCATCAATGTTAATTAAGACAATGCCCCACAGGCTGACCTACAGCCTGCTCTTAGGCATTTTTCTCAACTGAGGTTCCCTCCTCTCTGATGACTAGCTAGTGTCAAGTTGACCTAAAACTAGCCAGCACATTGTCCATGTGGCAGCCTTTCGAAACACGCAGGTAGGGTGGACCCAGGAAAGATGGTTTGAGCACCAGGGGAGGCACCCAACCTGCGTGCTCACCCCGGGAAGCCACAGGGAGCCTTTCCAACAGAAAAGGCTGAGTCAGATCTTTATTTTAGAAAAATGCCTCAGCTGTGAGCAGGACAGAGCAGAAGGGATAGGTCTAAAGGCAGGATGCCAACTCTGGTAATACTACAACTGCCCAGCAGAATCAAGGCACTGGGGGTGGGGGGTATCAAGGAAAGAGGATTCTATCTAGTCCCAGTGAGTACTTCTTCAAAACATGCCACACCTAAGGCTCGGGGAAGAGAAAGATTGTAGGAGCCAGAGGACCAGAGTTGGCTGTGAGACCCTGCCTCCTAGTCATGCCAGATGCTACACCCCATGAAGTCTCACCAACATGGCAGCCTGAGCATAAGCTGTAACATCAACTATAGACAAGTCAAAGTGGACAAGGGAGCCCACGAGGCCCCAACCCTCCAGAGAGAACTACAGGCAACTAAGGAATGTTCAGTCTTCCTCAAGGAAAAGCACACCAGCTGGTTAGCTAATGTCAACTGGTCAAGCCCGAAAACATACATCCAAGTAACGTTATCTACACTGAGCAGGTTATATTTAGGAAAACATATGTATACACATACACACACACACACACACACACACACACACACACACACACACACACACACATGCGCACACATATACACACATATGTATGTAACAACAATTAATGGTGATTAAAAAAAGGAAGCCATGAATTTGAAAGAGAGCAGGGGGGTATTAGGGAGTTTGCAGGGCGGAAGGAGAAGGGGAAATGATGTAATTACATTATAATCTCAAAAATAAAAGAAATAATTTTAAAAAAGAAAGATTCTAGAAACAAAGGCGTGGCCCTGGGAGCAAGCCCAGGCCAGAGGGCTGTCCCTGCCAGATGAAGGACAGCCCAGCAGGGGGTCTGCGTTATGCAATCAGCAGGCAGGCCCCTGCCTTCCCCAAGAAGTGCCAGGCCAGAAGCTCTCCGTACCCATCTGCACCACCCCTGTGCCACAGTTCCAGGTGCCAAGCGGGTGGCACTGACGGCTCCAGCCCCACAGTTGAAGCCTGGCTATGGGAAGCTGGGCCTCTCTTCATTTTCTCCAAGTCCACAGAGGCTGGGCCTTGGGCCCAGTGAAGTCACTGCCTGAGAAGCATCCCTGGCTCCCCGCCCACCCATGGAGACTATATTTGGAGCAAGACAACTCCCTGCAGACACAGAGCATTGGACCCACCCTGAGGAGCTGCCCTGACCAATTTTACCAAGGGGGGGTGGGGAGTTGTCTCTTCATTTGTCTGCCCATTCATTCAACAAGTATTTCTCTCTCTCTCTTTCTCTCTCTCTCTCTCTCTCTCTCTCTCTCTCACACACACACACACACACACACACACACACACACCAGTGTGAAGAAGCCAGTACACTGAGCTATGCTTTAGGCATACATTCTTATGTAGGCCTGTGAGTATTTGCTTTTAAACAGGGATGGCAGAACAGACTCTCAGTGCCCTCCCTCCCTCCCTCAGAGTTGGCTGGCACCAGTGACTCACAGTCAGGTGCACCCTGTCTCTATGTACCTGTGTACACATGCGAGCCAGCACGCGCTCCCCAAGGAGTGACAATGACTCAGCTGCACCAGGCATCTGGGTACCTGTGTGGATGTGTCTGTGGGCACAGCCCTGAGTACAGGCTCTTGTTCCCTGGAGGTTGTGACTCAACTGCACATGGTGACCCAGGAGCCCACAGGCCAGCTGTGTCTTTTCAGCTTCCGCCAACCTGACAAGCCAAATAGACAGTGTTGGGTGCAAATATTCTCTCGCAGAGCGTGCCTGGAATACTGTGAGGCCAGGTGACCTTGGAAGGCCACAAAGCAGTAGCAGCTCCTATCCATCAGCAGTGGCCATGGAGCCCTACCTCAACCTCTTGGCTGATGCTTCCTGGAACCTCGGAGGTAACACCCCCTGACTCCATCATCACAGGGGAACACCAGCCTCAAGAGTCACACACTGGGACCCAGGCTCAGGCATTAAGAGTTATGTCCTTCAAGCTGGCGGCATAGCCAATGTTTCTGCTATACCCCCACCCCCAAGTCTCTCTGTGGCAGCCCTGACAACCAGCTTTTAGCAAGCTGAGACAGAGGCCGGGTGCTGACCCCTGGGGTTCCCCATCTTCACCTCTATGCTCCATCTGTCCCTGGCTGTCTCTGTCCTTATCTGTCCCCAGTCTATCTTTGTCTCTTCTCCCCGTCAGGCTGTCTACCACAGAGGCCTCACTAGAGCCGAGGTGCTGACAGAGAGGGGGTGTGGGGTGGACACTCAGTGTCCCTTTTTCAGCCTTATCAAGAAAACTGAAGTCATTGCTCAGGGGGCTCAAGCTGGAATTTCGCCCTAGATGACCTTCCTGGGTTTGGGGCCTCCACAGAGACAGCCCGGGTCAGAGAGTCAGGAAACAGGCCCCTTCTCGCTGGCTGCTGACCCTCCACCCTCCACCCTCCCCCATCCCCAAGGCGCCTCCAGCCAAAACTCCAAGCTTGCTGGCTTGCTCCCAGAAGGCATTGTAAAGGATGGCCAGGCAGAACGCTGTGCTGACCACACTGGACCAAGGCTGCAATCCAGGGTCTCCTCAGCTCCCAAGGGAAAGTGCCAGGAGCCTCAGAGACAGAGAGGCCATAGAACTCCCACCCCATACCTTAGGCCTGCCTGCATTATGAGAGTGGTGGGGACCCTCTGGTATAGAGGACCCCTCATTTGGGCTTTCTGGTCCCCAGAGCCTGTGACTCCTTGGGGTGACTAACTGCCTGTCTTCCTGAGCCCAAATTTTTTCACATCTGTAAAATAGGTAAATCACGTCAACACTATGGGTTGGGGAGATTCAGTGAATTTAGATGGGGTCTGGTTCCCGGCAGTGCTCAGAGTCTGGGCTGTCCCCACTGACAGACAGGATCCTAGTCAACAGAACACTGGCATCTCAGTCTTAACCCGCGGACGTGGTGCACGGCTGCCACCTGGCGGCCGCCTGGCCAGAAACACACGCGCACCACCGAGGTCCCAGATCCAACAGAGCCCTTCTGAATCCTTGCTGACTGACTGTCCCAGGTGAGCTCACACCTGCTTCCCACACTGGGTATCACACCACCTTGTAATAGTAAAAATCTACAGTTGTTTGTTAGGAGAAAGAATTCAAAAGAGCCTGTCTGTCAAGAGTCTGGGAAGTCCCCTCAAAGGCATGTGAGGTGTTTTCCACTTAGTATCTGTTTTCAGGAAGAGTCCTGGGAGAAATGGAGACTAGACGCCACTCAGAGCAGCAGGAGCTGGTCAACCCCAAAGAATCTCTGACCCTGGCATAAAACTTCAGTGGCCACCCAAGAAGTCACAAGGTGCAGGAGCAGAGATGTGGATCCTGGGGACCTGCTGGGGTATAGCAGTCCTGGCCCTTGAGATCCCCTCCACCACCACTTGCTTAGGGGTAAGGAGGGAGGCTATGAGCTGACAGGAACTAGGTATTTCTGGGCCCCATTCTGGGACTGTTTGGTTCATTCCTCCTTGGACGCCTCAAAAGTTGCACACCTGCCTCTAAGCATCTAAGATATTCCCCCAATTCTCCAGAAGCCTCGCATGAGCAACTTAGTGCAGACACCTGCCAGTCAGCAGAAATCCCCGCCACATGGCCTGGCCTAGCTCAAATGGAAAGTCCCTCACCACGTGCCTTCCCCTGACAGCATTATGGGGTGTGGGGAGTGTCCCCACCAGCCTTTAAGGGGCAGGTGGCCATCTTGTGCTCCAGGGGTGACACGCTGGGGACATCATCTGTACAGTGCCATTCTGAGGGCAGACAGCCTAGTCTAACCCTTTTAGTTGACCCAGTGACTGTCTCCAGCAGCCCCAGGCAAGCCCCTTAGAGCCTTGGGGGTTGGGGGTTCAGCTTGGTTGCAGGTGGGTTTTGACCTAATTTCAGAAAAGAACTTTTCCCACTAGTTCCAGCACACTGTGATGAGTGGACAGCCATCTGAGAACGTCACCTTTCAATTCAGTGCAGCTGTGCCAGCAGTCTTCTCCACTGTGTGCTGTTCTCAACCTTGCCCAGAGAAGCTTCTCTGCAGTGAGCAGCAGTAATGCAGAGACTCCTAACTGGTCAGGGTGCTGACAGCAAGGGACTGTGGAGTGATCAGCCCCAACTGGAGTGTCTGTATCAAGCCCATCCGGTGGCCCAGGGAACATCAAGGCAGAACAAGTGCAGGAGTTGAGGAGGGGAGATGTGCTATGGAATAGTGCAGGAGTTGAGGAGGGGAGGTGTGCTATGGAATAGTGCAGGAGTTGAGGAGGGGAGGTGTGCTATGGAATGCTGTGTTCTTGACCAGACACAGCCACTGTGCTCAGGAAGTTATGGCAGCCGTTACCTGCACATGACCAAGCCAGTAAGATCAGTCAACATTCCGAAAGGCAGCACTGACTGGACTCAGTTACAAAAATGAAAGGAAAAAGAAAAAGTGGAGGAGGGGAATGCAGGGGCACGGTGCAGGACAGGGGGTGTGGGTGGGTATAATTGAGATGCATTACAAACATGTGAGATTGTAAAGAATAAATAAAAGTCTAAAACAGTAAACTTCAAGTAAGGCAACTTACTGAGTTTGCTGTTTAGGCAGGAAGACACTCTTGAAGAAGGTCACATTCAGGGAAGGGACACACCTGCCTCCACGGTGGCTCTCCACAGACCCAGGGGCTCTATAAACAGGTTTAGGGATTGAAGAAGGCATGAGCTGGTGCACCCACTTTGCTGGTCCACCTGAAGTTGTCCTTGAGGAGGCTTTCTGTAGGCACAATGTATGTGTGCAGCTGGAAGAGGTGGTTCTTACAGCGAAGAAAACATAGGTCCCCCAGAGGATGGACAGAAGACTGGTTCAACACACCACGGTAATCTGCAGGAGGTGTTTCTCAGAAAGGGAGCGCTGTCGTAATGCAGGAAACATCAGTAGTCAAAAACTCCTGGTCAGCCCTGGAGTAAAGCTCAGAACTAGGTATGTGTGGAAGAGGAGGTGTAGCCATCCTGCCTCAGAGCGACAACTAAGCCCAGATCTATGTGACTGATGCCTGGACGCCTTCCCAGGTGAGTACTCTGATCCAAGCCGGGGTGGGAAGCACAGAACGCTGGAAAAGAAGGCCCTTTCCTGCCCTCACCAGCTTCCAGCTCAGAACCAGGACTGCAGGCCTCGGGCCTCAGAGATGAAGTCTTTTCCCGGGTTCACATTCTCTGTAATCACTCAATATATCCTTGTTTTCATAACCAGGAGTGTGCTGGCTGTAGTGGGTGCCTCGAACCAGCCTCGCTTGGAGGAGAGTTCTGTCAATTTCTGTTAAGTCTTGATGGCCCTTCTGAGGTTTCCAAGTCACTGGTCTCAGGTAGTGGGCATGTTTGTGGTGGACACTCAATTCCAATCCTGGAATGCTCTCCTCTGATATAAAACACCTGCTCTGGCAGCCTAGGACAGCCTCACTCCCATTGGACAGACTTTGAGGGTGAACATGGAGGTGGCAGCTGGTCTGAACCCAGTCTGTGATGGACACTGTCCCTGGGGTGCTCCTGGCTAAAGAGCAGAGAGGAAACACAGAAAGTGAGTCTCTCAGATGCCACCTTCAGAAACCCAGGTTAGGCTACTGATTGTGTTTGGGGGAGAACTGGGGATAAGAGGGACTTCAAGTGGGGAGGTGGGACCTGGCAGAACAAGGGTAGCTGGACAGAACTCTCCTTTGCTTACTCTAACAATCTCTCTGGCCCTCTCAACTGCCATACAGGAGGCAGACATAGAGAAAGGCCCACATTCCTGTGGGTTCAAGGCCCTGACAGACTGTTTCTGCTGTAGTAAAAAATGGACAGGGAGGATGAGTCTAGGGTTGGAATTTAGTGTCCGCCACAAAAGTACCCACTACCCAAGACCAATGACTTAGAAACCTCAGAAGGGTCAATGAGGCTTAACAGGAATTAACAGCAACTGCCCCCCCCACAAGTGGGGGTGATGCAAGCACAGTCCTTCCAGTTATGAAAACCACAAATGTTTCCAGACACTGCCAAGTGTCCCCTCAGGAACAAGTGTCTTAAGAGCATTACACTAGAGAAAGAAGAATAGTTTGACAAACACCTACCTCTCCCTGCCGTCCTCCATGAGGGAAGACCAGCTTGCCAATACAGTCAAGCTAGAACAAGGGACTGCTTCATCCACAGTATGAGTTTTAATCTTGGTGACCATGTAAAACCAAATAGAAAACCACAATGTTTATTCTAGTCAAAGACATTAAAAAAAAAAAAAAACACATTGAGAGAACAGAGACAAGAAGAAAAGACTTCAGAGGTACCAGCAACGATGAAGAGGTTGGTTCTGTAGGGTCCTGAGCCGACACATCCACCAAGGCTTCCCACAGCTGTGACTCACACGCCAAACATGAGGTCACAGCTAACTTCTTGAGGTCTTAACTCCCAAACCCAGTGTTTTCAGGAGTATCCCTAAATCACATCCACATGACTGTATGAAAAGGAAGATTAGTAAAAGCACACATGCACGCACGCACACACACACACACTTTACTCCATTTTATTAATGTAACCAGTTTAAAATGTGTGATATTCTGGTATGTTTAATTTTGTTATTGGGTCCACTGTACTAAAAAAAAAAAAAAGAAAAAGAAAAAGAAACCAAAAATCCCATAGAAAACATTTTAATACCTTAGAAAAAATAGCAAAAAAAAAAAAAATAAGAAGTAGAGCATATTACATTGTATGTATAGATAAAAATGCTTTAAAATTATAAATATTTTGTTCATTCTCAATATAGTAGATCCCAAAACATTTTCAAATGCTTTTCATTCATAATTCCTGCAAACAATCTCATCTCTCGCTGGAGGAAAGGGCTGATTACAATGAACACATACACAGACACGCCCAACGTTTCCTGTAGTTATTACAGAGAAGAGGCAAGGTCTATAGACACTTAGCTGAAACCACCTTGAGTATCAGGAGAGAGCCACAAACATCAGTGCATCAGCCCAAATGGGAGTCACACAGTTCACGTCTGTGCGGTCTTCTGATCCACGGTTTAAAAAGGACTTTCACTTCCCAGCCACAGTGCTACTGAAGCCCGTGAGGCAAGCCGTAACAAACACTACAGACTGTAGACGCCTTCTGCACAGCCCATACAGTATTGCAGAGGGAGCATGCAGTATTCAGGCTCGAGACCAGACAAGGAGGGCCGCAGCAGCTGCGCTGTGCTGTAAGACAGTCCAGGTTTAAGGAGGGAGGCTCTGTCAGCCTGGACCCCGAGATCCCTTTACCTCAGTCTCCCCTGGACTCCCAGGCCCTTGCTTCTGTCCAGACATTTCACACCAGCCAGTACCTTCTTGGAGTTTCCTTTTCTCTCCAGGGACACTGAGGTCTCTAGGAGACCTCATCAAGCCACAGGGGAGACCCTGATCCCCTTAGTCTGATTCCCTGCTGCACTGACAAGGAAACAAGGTGAGTGAATGGCCAGGTCCAAACCTACACCCAAGTTATCTGCTAAGATGGCTCATGACACAGTGATACTTTGCATACAAATCTAAACTGTATGAAGGCAACTATAAACATTAAATAAAATTACTTTTATTAAGCAGCCCAAATTCTTAAGAAAAATTGACAAGACTTCCATTGGCAAATGTTTTCCAGTCATAAAAGGTAGAGATTCAATGGAACTCTATCCAGTCCTTATACAGACACCAGGACCGCTGGAATCTATCTCTAGACTTGCACATGTCTGGAATGGCCTCCTTCCTGCTCTGAGGCAAGGCTGGACCAGGACCGTGGGGTTCCCTGCTCTCTTCTGAATCCCACCTCTTCTGTAACACCCGGGTCACCTTCCTGTTTATCATGTAAAGAATCTTGGCTGTCCATGGAGTTACTGATGGTTATAGATTCCAACTAGTGTGGTAAGGCTTACTTTCCTAATCGCTCCTCTCAGTATCAGACCAGAGTAGAGCTGAAAACATTCCTCAAACAAGAAGCTTAGAAACCACAGTCTGTGTCATCCTTGGAGGGAAAAGCAGAGACACCGAACTAGTGAAAGCCACGAGGCTGGCCATCATCCTGTGACGCTTTACATCTTACCAGCCCACATTCTGTCAGCTTCCACTGTGCCATGGAACCCCCCAAACTATCCAATCACCATTGATTTCAACAGACTAGCATCCGGGGACAGAACACCCAAAGAACGAAGCTGAGACACTGGGCCAGGGTATGTTTTGTTTTGAGGTGAGGAGAAAGAAAATGCAAATGCAGCGTGCCAAGTGTGTGATGGAGAGGAAGTATCTTAGCTGAAGCTGGGAAGAGTCACCAACCAGATCCCATCCACAAGGGCAGTGACTGGTGACTTGTCCATCACAGCACCAACAGCGGAGGTTTGCCATGCCATGCACTGCCTGAGGAGACAGCTGACCTCCCATCCAAGGGGAGGCTGAGACCAGGGGCTGCAAGGGCTGCAGAAGGCAACAGTGAAGGTGGCCCCAGCCACACCTGTGCCTATGTCCTTGCCAGGATTGCTGAGACGTCGCTAGAAGGTAAACATGGTGTCCTCAACACATGGACCCTGTTGGAACCCTGAGGGGAGACTAGAAGCAGCAAAGCCAGTGTCCTTGTCCCAGGTACGAAACTCTTGACTCCTCACTGAGGTGACTGACTGGGTGACCGCTGGGACAGCTGTCACTCTGTGGTCTTCTTCTCTTTCCAGCTCTTCTCTCTCTCCTCGAGCTCTGCCTGGGTGAACGCTGCGGGTCCCCAGTTGGTGATCAGGTGAGGGTTCTTGGAACCTAAGCGACAAGCATGCATTCAATGCAGGAAGGCTGGCTCTCTCCACACATGTCAACGCATCAGGGGGGGACAACACTCCTACTTCTTCCCTGAGGAATACCCAAAAAGGTCCACCAGCCAAAAGAGCGGCAACGATGCACGCAGGAAGGTTCCCGGGGAGCACTTACTAAGGAGGACAAGCTTAAGAGAATTCACAGAAGCATCATGGCTTCACGGGGCTCTCTGCTCCCATCTCTCTGTAGGAGCCCTGGGGTTGCAAATGTACATTCCCCCATCCAGGTCTTGGTAAGGGTTACGAGGACTTGAACTTAAGTCGTCAGGCCTACATAATCCTTTAACCCTTGAGCCATCTCAAGGCTGAGCTCACACTTCAGAGCCCAAGTGCTACAGTACAGGTAGCTGCTCCTGCCCCAGCTTTATGTGGCGCTATGTATAGAAGCAAGAGCTTTGTGCCCCTAAGAAAGTTACTGTTGTTTGTTCAGATAGATTAAACTGCATAAATACAACAGAAAATAAGTAGATAATTTATATATATATATATATAAAATATTACCTGGTTCTATCAATCTTATTAATCCTTCGTGATGGGCCACTTTGTCCTTCCAGCTCTTGGTCATATTTGTTGCCATCTCTAGCTTCTTTTTAACTCCCTAGGACAAAAGTGGCAGTTTAAGGACTAAATAGCATGGACTGGCACCTACTGTACACCCATGGACTCCCTCATTAAATGACCAGGGTCACTGTAAGGAGGAGCTATCGTTCTCTACTGCACACTAGCAAAAACTCAGGCTCAAGAGAGCTAAGCATCTGCCCACGGTGGAGGAAGTAGGGTGGAGGCCAAGCCTTGTGACTCCAAGGCTCGTCTCACCTCATGCATGTGACAGTAGGCCCGTGTCAGCCTTCTGCCTCTGCCCCACACCTGCCCTTCCCCGCCTGTCTTGTTGCTAGCTCTTTCACAATAGCTGCCAGTCTTAGCTTCAATAGGAACAGGTTCTGAAGGACATGAAAAGGAAGGGCTGGTCTGCTGGCACACAGTCAGGACAGCCATAGCCACAGTGTCCTTGAATGAGTGGCCCTAGTAGGTTCATATGTTTGAATACTTGGTCCCCAGTTGGTGGAGCTATTTGGGAAGGATTAGGAGAGTGGCCTTGTTGGAGGAGTTGTGTCACTGGGCTGGACTCTGAGGTTCCAAGGACTCAGCCATTCCAGTGTTTCTCTGTCTTCTGTTTTCAGAAGATGTGGGTACTCAGCTGTCCCTGCCTTTGTCTTCATTCCCCGATTATGGACTCTAACCACTGAAACCGTAAGTCCAATTAAATACTTTTTTGTACATTGCCTTGGTCACAGTGTTTTGTCACAGCAACAGAACAGTAACTAAGACATTGGTGCTGATGAGGTAGCTTCTTGGTGACTTCCTCTGGTCTCGAATGTCAGCACCTCTCTGCCACCATGGGCCCCTCCAATAAGGTCTGAGTGAGGGGCTGGGAGCAAGTGACCTCCCTAGGTGCTCACCCTCAGGGTGGGGCAATGGGTACTGCCTACACCTGCATGCTATCCCTGTGTCCTTGGAGTCAGTTCTGCAGCGTGGAGACCCTCTGTCACAGCGTGTAACTGTACTTCCCCATCACACTCCTGCATGGTCCCTGAGTGGACAGACACTTCTGTAGAAAACAAAATAAAACTTCTTCTTTCTTCTCTTTGCTAAGCAAGATTCTGCCAAGTGAATGCTGGAGTTCGTTTACATTGGTTTCTGCAGGGTTAGGTGCAGAGCCCCACCCCTACCCCAGCTGATCTCAGGTGCCAGTGACAGGTGTGTCAGGGCTAAGTCCAGCCACCTCATACTGCTCCAGGGCCTGCTTCCGCTCCAACTCCAGCTGTTCCAGCTGTGCCATGGCCTCCTGCAGCGCCTGCTCCTTCACGACACGCTGGTGCTCCAGCTCCTGCTTCTCCGCCTCTGTTGTCTGAATGGCCTGCTGCTGTACCAGGTGCCACTTTTCCAGCTCTGCCCTCTTAGAAGACTCTTCTTCCAGTAACCTGTAACACAGAGGACACTCAGGGTTACACCCTGCTGGGGACCCTGGCCAAGATGGGCATGCATTTCAGAGAGGACATTTTCTCAGTCATCCGAGGCCTCCCATCTTAAAGGAGCCTGGGAGCCAAGGAGTATCTATTACAAAGCCTGCGAGCAGCCCACATGTCCTGCTCCAAGTGTCCTCAATCTTACATGAAGGAAAACAAAAACTAGCATTTAGACAGTGGCAAGTGTGTTTTCTCCACTGCTTTGCAGAGTGCACGTACGCTCAATTAGTAGTCACATCTGAGGTGAAGAAGTAAGGCCCAGCGCTTAAGTCATCTACCTGTCAGGTGGCGGAGCCAAGCTCTCCAACCTGCCTGGTTGCTACAACACTGAAACGTTTATTCATCTAATAAAGACCTATTACCAACAGTCCTGGAGGTACCAGTCCCTTGTCACAGATGAAGGAATGTGTCCACAAGTGTCCTGCAGAGGACACAATGGACTCCAGTGCAGGTGTGTGATGCCAAAGTGCTAGCCGCAAGAACAAGCTGACTTGGACTAGCCAACTGCACTTGTGTTTAAATAAATAAACCAATACACTGCCTAAGCCTGCACTCAAGATGCAGACAGTGTAGCCAAACGCCAACAGTGTCAAGGCATAAGTCTAACAAGGAGCCAGCCACAGAGTCAAGTCATCTGGCAGAGCAGCCACTGTCACCTGCAGCATCTGCTCTCTACAGCAGCAGCAAGGAAAGAGGCAAGGACCACACCATCCCTTCCAGACTCCAACTCCCCCTGGAGACAGACTTGAGCTCCTTGGAAGTCTCCAGAATACAGTGTCCACCACTGAGCCCAGCACTGCAGACAGGCCTGACGTGCACTCCTCGTTCATAGCTATCCTTATGCATCCGTGTTCTTTGCCAATGCTCTTCTACAATCGAGAGTGCTGAAGGACAGAGGAAGAGTAGGCTTTCGGGGGCTAGGCTGCTTCATGCAGCTAGAGAATAGCACAGTGGGGTCTTGTGGGAGGTGGAGCCCCGTCTCCCAGTACCGACGCCACCATACAGAACTTTCCGCGTGCCCTTGGCAGCAGAGCATGGTGGAACAAGAACTGAGCTTGGCAAAGCAATTGTTCCCTGGAACTCTGACTCAAAAGCAACTGGCACAGAACCAGAGACAATGGATAATCGCTCTTACTGGTGGCAAGGGCGATGGTAGTGCTGACACTCGGTACCTGTGTCTGTGGTATCCGTCCCAGGCCCATACTCCTTGGTTCCTGCCACTGTTCAAGACCAGGCCACCTGCCCTCCATGGAATGGAGAACTATTTAAGCACGTTTCCGTAAAGCACCTTCTTGCCTTCCCTCATCCAAGTTGGTTTCTGTGGTTTGCAAACTGACCTCTGACTAAAGATTTCAGCACTTCTGTCCTTCTTGTGCCTAAGCGTCCTCCTTTACAGAGAAGGAATAAGCCAAGTGCGTGCACATGCCTGTCCTAGCAACTCAAGAGGCTAAGGCAGGAGAGTCAGTTGTGACCTGCCATATGGGAACTGGGACCTGGACCCGAGGCCACCACAAGAGCAGCAAGTGTTCTTAACTGCTGAACCACCTCTAGTCCCTCTGTCTGTCTTTCTGATGTTCTCTTGGCCTAGTGCTATCATTCAACATGCATCTTAATTCTGAACATGATATATCTTCCCCATGCTGGCATGCTAACCACTGTACCCGCTACATCTAACTTCATCCTCACAGCCCTGAAACCGGCAATCGCCGCTATTTTACGGCTAGAAAAACTAAAAGTTTGACATAGTAAAATACTACTTTAAACTCAAGTACCATGGGAATTAAGTACCTATACCTCACTTAAGAACCTGGGCCCCAGCTGCCTTCAAACACACGAAAAACATCCCAGCAGCTGGCCGAGAGGCAGCAGTGCACACTACTGTACCAGGTACAAAGTGGACCCTTTCAGGCATTCAAAAGCTATTCCCTGGGCCTGGGGTGTTGCTGGGGTGGAAGAGTGCTTGCCCATCTTGTCATCTTGTACAGAGCTCTGGGCTCAATAGCTAGCTGGTAACAGGTGTGGTACATGTCTGTAGGGAGCACTCCAGGGGTGGAGGCATGGAGATCAGGAGTTCAATGTCATCTCAACTACATAGCATTTTCCTCCTGAGGCCAACCTTTCTCAAAAATAATGATAATCAGCTGGGCAATGGTGGCACACACCTTCAATCCCATCACTCGGGAGTCAGAGGCAGGCAGACCTGGTCTACAGAGTCAGTGTCAGGCCATCTGGAGCCACATAGTGAGACTGTCTTTTTTTTTTTTTTTCCGAGACAGGGTTTCTCTGTATAGCCCTGGCTGTCCTGGAACTCACTTTGTAGACCAGGTTGGCCTCAAACTCAGAAATCCACCTGCCCCTGCCTCCCGAGTGATGGGATTAAAGGCGTGTGCCACCACGCCCGGCTGAGACTGTGTCTTGAAAATAAAAATCAACTTTAGTTTGGTAACAGGAAAAACTTACCGACCCATATGGCCTTTCAGCCGACCCTTCTAGCCCATTTCCATTCTTGTGTCACAGGGTGCAGGGTTTGTAAACCTCACCTCATTTCCTGTTCCTTTCGCAGATGGCGAGGGGATAAGCCACTTCCTGCTCTTGCCACCACGCCATGCCTTCCCAGCAATTACAGACTCCCCTCTGGAACCTCAGGCCAAAGCAGACCCTCCTTTCCCTGGTTGCTTTTATTATTATCAAAGCCAGAGAAAAGTCACCACTGCAGAAAGCATCATCTACCCCCCACACAGGATAGCTAATACTTCTGTAAACTTCTGAGTTACCTGGTCTTCCGAGGCTTAGTCTCTGCTGTGTTATATCCAATTTCCCTCAAAACTACCGAAACATGCCTTCTCATAGATTTTGTGCATGAGAGTAATCTATAAACTCCCAGCAATAATAAATCTGTAGCTCAAAATATGTCTAGTGTCACTCAGAGTGCCACTGTCTGGAAGTGACATGGGATTTGCACCTTCTCCTGAATGACCTGCTAATGCCACTGTCAACAGCACCACTGACAGCTCCAAGTAGCTGGTGGGGCAGAGGGCAATCCTGTGCAGTGGCTTCTCTCCTTCCCCCTTCCAGTGGGTTCCATGGATTGGACCTGGGCTGCCAGGCTTATGCAGCAAGCCGCTTTACCCACTGAGTCACCTTGATAGCCCTAAATCGATTTTTTTCTAAATGAAACATTGGATACCTTTTAGTTATGTTGTTTGGGTGTGGCTGCATGCAGAGGTGCACACGTGGAGATTAGATAGGTTTGTTCTCCTTACACCATGTGGATCTCAGGGATCAAGCTGACCTCTGCCCCTGAGCCATCTCACCAGCCCCATCGCTTTTGGCTAAGTATACAACTAGAGGAGATACCTTTTCCAGTTTATTTTCCATTTTTAATATTTTAAAGTTATTATCATGTGTATGTGTGTGCTGTGTGGGGTATGGCATGTGTGTGGAGGTCAGAGGGCAACCCCATGAGTCAGTTTCCTCATTCCTCCTTTACATGGGTGGCAGCGATAGAACTAGGGGCATCAGGCTTGCATAGTGTCGAGCATCTTTTACCTGCTGAGCCATCTCAGGTCCTCTCCTTTTCTTCTCAGGTTTAAACAGCATCTTTTGCTTCTCACATGAGCATTGGCAGCTGTATAAATTCTACCAGCTTACCTCCTAACTGTTCCCCAACATGGTGTGGGGAGCTATAGCTCAAGGTCCAGGTACATTTGTACTGCCTCCCACGAGGCCTCATGAAGAAGTAAACAAGACAATGGGTTAAACCAGGACAGCTCCTCATCCTTCTGGTGTCCTCCATGATGTTACAAAGACCCAAAGCAGGGGCTGGTGAGATGGCTCAGCGGTTAGCACAGGCTGCTCTTCCAGATAACCTGGGTTCAATTCACAGCACCCACATGGCGGCTCACACCTGCCTGTGACTCTAGTTTCAGGGCTTCTAATACCCTCACACAGATGTACATGCAGTCAAAAAGAAAAAAAATTCAAACCAAAATTTTTCTCTGAGAATATAAATATCATATATTGTAAACCAGAATTTAAAAGTTCAGGGGTGGGGCAAAATCTAGTTTCAAAACTTTAAAACTTTGATTACATGTAAAGAAATGGTGCCAATCCCACACTACCAAACAGAAAGTACATATTCCCTTCCCCATCCACCAAAACTCTGCTGCAGCCTGGCCCAAGGCAGCCCTGCCTCTGCGGCAAGGGCCACTCGGGTCAAACTCAAGTTTCCACTACAGCTGATCTGGCAGATAGACGTTCTGGAGTAGAATGAAGCGCATCCCAGAAAACACTGCTCTTAGTACAAGGCCCTTAGACCCCCAAGCAAAGGATTCTGTACCTCATGATCAGAAGAAACACCCCTGCCAGCCCAATGCACAGGGTCTCCCAGGCTAAACAACAGTGTTAGAATCCTGAGCAAGCAAAGCCCCCCGAGGGAGAGGGCTGCAAACCATCCGCACCTGGCCTGAAGCTTCCTCACAGTCTCTTCATCCTGCCGGGCCTGCCTCTCGTCCTCAAGAGCCTCCTGCAGCTTTAGGTACATGTCTTCCAGCTCCCGAACTCGCTGCAGATACTGCTCCAGTTCGGAGGACTTCTGGGCAACCTGCTCCTCCATCTGCTGTCTGATCTGGAGGGATGAGAGGATGGTGGTCTTGGGTGACTTTGTCCCAGGGCAAGGCTCCCACCACACCTCTGCCTTTCAGCTGAGGATACAGGGAACTGGAGGGTACGCTCAGCATCCACACCAGGAGTTCAAGAAAAGAAACTGCACCCCAACGCCACACTCCCGTTCTGTATGTGCTATCCTTTCTACTCTACACTTTTATTCAAGCCAAGAAAAAAAGGTGTAACTTCTCTTTATATTCTTTTCTATTTTAAAGCCAAAAACCTATTTTCCAAATCTTAAGAAAGAGTGAGCCTCTGCCCAGGCAGAGCAGCCAATGAGCTGTAGGTCCTACTGCCTCTACTTCCCTCCCCATCCCTGGGGCGCCTGTATACCTAACAAGTGCATGGCTTTCCCCTCTGGATTGCAGAGGAGTTAATCCCTGTTTTTAAAAACATAAAGACAGGGCTGGGGTACCACTTGCTGGTAGTGTTTACTTCACATGTGTGAATCACGGAGTTCCATGTCCAGTACCCTGACGCACATACTGTCAGACATGCTGAGTACTTCTCTGCAGTTTATGAATTATGTCACCAACATTAGCTCCCTGTGTTTGCATGAGAGTCCCGAGAGCTCACAGAATGACCTGTGCAGGGAGCACACACCAATCACAATCACACTAGGAGAGACAGAGCAGGGAGGGAGGGCAGCCGCACATCCTCACATCATCACAGGAGCCTTCCTGAACACAAACAGGAATCTCGCCTCTGAGCAGACCGTGTTCAGGCCCAGGGCTCAGCACAGCAGCATTCCATGAGACACGTGTGCTCCAGTAACCAGCCGGCTCCACAGAGCAACTGGACCTTGTCGTGGTCAGAGCAGCAACCTGAGCTCAGATGTCTGTGTTCATGTTCCTCACTACAGAGGAGAAAAGCTGTGGGTTTAGGCTTACTCTTTCACAGCTAGTCATGTCCACAAGCCTTTTGAGAATGAAAAGGATCCTGGCTGCCTCAGGATGACAGGGACACCTCAAAGCAAATGAAGACATGTAACCATACTAACTAAGCATTTATCACCCCTACTGTGTGCAATTCTGCTTAAGGGTTTGGAAAATAAGGCACCCATCTTTTTCCTCTACCTCTCTGGTACACAGAAGATGCTCAATAAAGGATAACGCACAAACAAGCGCACAGCGCCCCCAGCAGCCACCACAAGGCACAGCCGCCAGGATGAGGTAGCAATCAGGCCTTCCAGAGCCGAGGCAGCGGTTCTCAGACTTACCAGCTTCTCCCGCTCTAGCTCCGTGCTGAATCTGGTCTGTAGCTCTACCTGAGTCTGCAGGCGTTTCTTTTCCTCGTCTGCTGCACGAGATGCTGCTTCCTCCAGTTTCTAATCAATCAGTCAGAAGCCCATCCCCAGAAAAGCAAGATTGTTACAGTGGAAGAGAAAGTCTTGCTTAAGCATATAACAAAAATTAATAAAATTAATAAATTAATAAAAATTAAATAAAAGCTGTGGGACCAGTCTGCCCAGTCAGCATATAAAACAAATCTGGTAGGAATGATTCGATTCTAGAATCCGAGGAGACCACTGGATCATTATCACTTGCAGTTATTCTCACAGTCTGACCTAGTTCTAGAGCTTTCTATACCACACTATTCCTTACATGTTACCAGAGCTTCCAGGCAGGTGACACAGGAAGCTTCCTCAACCCCCTCCAAGAACAACTGGTTTAAAAAAAAACAAAACACATTAAAGCCTGCAGACTACCCTAGCGCGCTGAAGCTATCTGAGCAGTAGAGTACTTGCCCAGCATACACAAGGCCCAAAGTTGATCCATTCCGCCCTCAAAGGACAAAAGGCAAAACACTAACAAACAAATACACAGAAAACAAAGACTGTGGTGTTTCAGGCACCCCCTCCCCTCCCCCAGGCAAGAAGGAAGTTCCACTCCCGGCAGAAGAAAGCTGAGACAAGGGCGCCCTCTGTGCTCTGCCCACAGCCCAGGCTGGGTAAGGAGGAGCTGCAGCAGGGTTTCATTGGGGTCAAGGCTGGCAGGCAGAGAAGACAGGCCTCATCACCCTGGTCTAAACTCACTTGGGAAAAGCTCCACAGAGGGAGAAGGAAACAGAGGTGACAGCAGACTGTTCCCTCTGCTCTTAAAGCAGGACTGTGGATGGCTCCAAGTATGTGCTGCTGTCTCTACACAAGCTTATGCAACTTGCAATCCTCCTGCTTCAGCCTTCCAAGTGCTGAGGTTATAGGTCCCTGCCACCACACGCACCCAGCCTTCCAGCGAAGTTTTGCTCAAGGAGAAAAGCCAGCGCTGCAGCGCTCACCAAACATAACTTTGCTGTGTGAGGCATACAAAGGAGATGTGGGCAATGGTTAAGAGCAGTCCCACCGGGAAGCAAACCGACCAGATTAGTTAAGCCCGACAGAAGCAGGAAGGTCCGGCTAGGCAGAGCCCTCTCTAAGACTGGCCTTGAGAGGACATGGGTCTGAACTTAACCTCAGACTAAGGCTACTTCATTCCTAGTCACTGCAGAAATCATAGCAAACATCCAGAACTCAGCGAATTCTAGCTAGCGGTCAGTCAGGGGTGACGGGAAGGAAAGTATAAGGGGAGAAGAGGAGAGCCGTGTGGAGGGTCATTCCAGGTGACTGTGGCTGCGCACACCCCAGCTTGCTGCCCTGAGGAGCAGACTGAAGGCCTTGGGGGTCCAGGAAATAGTCCAGCCAAGTCACTACTAAATAAATAACCACACAATGACAAGCTTCGGGTAGGGGTGTCAGGATCAGTATCCATAGTTCCCACACCACCTTATCTTCTAAAACATCCAGTTTTCAACTAAAAAAAAAGTATGAGAAACAGGAAAGTGTAACCCTTATGTAGGAAAACAGTCAACAGGCACAGCCTTTGAAGCAGCCCAGGAGCATATCTACAAAGCCATTACAGTAAATATACTATAAAAGAATGACAGGAAGTCACGGTTAAAGACATAATGGAAGGAATAACAATATTCCATCAAGTGGAGAAAGCATATCAATAAAGAGGCTAATTTATTTATTTTCATTTCATTTTTTTCTATTAGATATTTTCTTCATTTACATTTCAAATGCTATCCCGAAAGTCCCCTATACCCTCCCCTGCCCTGCTCCCCAACCCACCCACTCCCGCTTCCTGGCCCTAGCATTCATTCCCCTGTACTGGGGCATATAATCTTCCCAAGACCAAGGGACAAAGAGGCTAATTTAAAAGAACCAAATGGAGAATGATGAGCTGTAATGTTCAAGAACCGACTGAAAAGTAAGTCCTCTGGAGGAGGCGTGCACAGCGTGCACCGCATTAGGAAGCCAGGGTGTGGTATGCTGGAGCACACCTATGACTCCTGAACTTGGAAGCTGCAAAGCAGGAAGATCAGACGTTCGAGGCCAACTTCCCTATGTAGAGAGTTGAAGACTAGCCAACGCTACAAGATCTTATTTCAAAAAAAGAATCAACTAGAGGGGCTTAACAATCTCTTTGGGCTACTAAAGAGATACACAGAAATTATACAGTCAAAAGGACAGAAAAACAAGAAAAATCAACAGCATCAGAGAATCTGGTGACTGTTACACACAATACTCTGTTCGACAGCATCTGGAACAAGTAAAAGGGAGCAAAAATACTTGAAGAAATACGTGGAAATTTTACCCAACATAATGGAAAACCTTGGTCCACATTCTATAAATTCTAATCAGGTAAAAAACAAAGACAGTGCCAGACATGGTGGCCTCGTCATTACTCCCAGGCAGAGGCAAGCTGATTTCTGAGTTAGAGGTCAGTCTGGTCTACACAGGAAGCTTTGGGCCAGCCAAAGCTGCATACTGACTGAGGCCCTGCCTTAAAACAAGGAGAGCGGCAGCTGCAACACCACAGTAAAACCACAAAGAGACGCTGAGAGCCTCGAGACATAAGGACCTCCAGCAAACACCACAGCAAGTTAGTTCCCCTCAGAAACACATGACCAGTCATTGTCACAAACTGGAATGCACAGTGTCTGGCTGCAGCAGGTGACTGCAGAGCCGCCTGCAGCAGAGCGAACTGCACTGTCCAAGACAGCGGCTCTTCCATCAGCCCAGCTTCTACTTCTCAGTTCTACTTCTGTGTGTGTATCCCACCGAGCTGTCAGAGCATGTGTGAAGGCTCAAGTCTAAGCCCGTTAGCACAATCTCTAAGAGGGACAGCTCAGAGCTTTACCCTTATAGACACAGCTTGCTAGCCCTAGGGCTGGACACCTCCTCAGAACTCAGTTCACCAAATCGCTCCTAACTTTTGTACAGGAAGCAAAGCTCCTGAGACTGTGTGTGGCTTGGGTACCAAGTGGGACAGCGTTTCCCTTGCTGTCTCTGTCCTGCGCCTACCTTCCTCACGCTCTCCAGCTCTTGCTGCTTGTTTTCATTGGCGGCTTGAAGTTCCTTCATCTGCCGCTCCAGCTCCTCCTGCTCAGCTAGCAGCTTCCTTCGGAACTCTTTCCGACGCTGGCGGGCTTCCTTGTGTGGTGGGGGGCTGCCCAGCTTCAACAGATGGATGGTGGAGTGGATGGCTATAAGGAAAAGGAGAAAGAACAGGAATTATAATCATATATCTAAACTTTAATAATATGTGACACCAATCGGGGTGAGACACACACACTCACACACACACACACACACACTTACACACTTTTTAAGACAGCGCTTCACTAGATAGCCCAGTTTGGTCTGTTTTCAAACTCACAGCAACCCTGCTGTCTTTGGTTACCAAGTGCTGATCCCACATACCTGGCCCTTTCCTAGTCCCCAAAATGCTAGATAAGGACCGGCAAGATGACTCAGCGTGCAAAGACACTAGCCGTGAAAGCCTGGACCAGTTTAATCCTTGGGATCCACACATGAGATGTGGCATGTATGCCCATACACACACATCATCAGCACACATATACATAAGAACAGTTTTTAAAGCCAAGTAAAATTAAGGCACACCAAGGGCAGAGAATCAAAGTTCTTAGCATCTGATGTGCAGTCTATTACACAGACTCTGCCCTCAGCTATGTCTATGAAACCACTTCCCTCCCTATATGTAAATACATATCACAGTAGTTACCATTTATTGAAAATCTACATATAGCATAGCACACAAAGGACTTCATAAGACACATATATTGCAGATGAATACTGTCTGCATACATACATTACATTTCATATAAAATCTCATTTCTTTTCTGTTTTTTTTTTATTTATCTTATGTATATGTGTGATTTGCCTGCATGTATGTTTGTGCACCATGTGTGTGTATCTGACCCCCCAGAAGGTAGAGGAAGGGTGTCAGATGCCCTAGGACCCATAGGTACTGAACATCATTTAGAGGACCAGCCAGTGCTCTTAATCACTGAGCCATCCATCTCTCTAGCCCCTTTTCTGATTTGACTCTGTAAGTGAAGTTGGCCTGAAACTTATTATGTAGTGCAGACTGGCTTTGAACCAACAGCAATCTACTGCCTCTGCCTCCTGGGTGGTGTCATCACAGGCACAATCTACCACACCTGGCTCTGGGTGTTTTCAACCACTTAAATTTAATGTCTTGTTAACTAATACCTATTGTTCAAATTCGAGAAGCATGAACAGACATCCAGGAAGAGTTTCTGCCTACAATTACCCTGGACTTCCTGTCCATCAGCAACCAATGCTAACAGTTTCTTGTGTTTCTTCTGAGATAATTTAAGCAAATGAGTAAGGCTATATCATCCACTTCTTTTTAAATGCTAACACGACGCTCTCTCCTCAAGTTATTGGTTTCTTGAGTTACAAAACCACTCCATAAATTCCTTTTCCATCTTGTGCATGACCAAAATCTCAACATTCACTAACATTTTTCATATGCCTAGAGGAAAACTCCATACTCTTTCAAGAATTGGGGCAGGCCAGGCGTGGTGGCACACGCCTTTAATCCCAGCACTCTGGAGGCAGAGGCAGGTGGATTTCTGAGTTCGAGGCCAGCCTGGTCTACAAAGTGAGTGCCAGGACAGCCAGAGCTATACAGAGAAACCCTGTCTCAAAAAACCAAAAAAAAAAAAAAAAAAAAAAAAAAAAAAAAAAAAAAAAAAAAAAAAAAAAAAAAAAAAAAAAAAAAAAAAAAAAAAAAAAAAAAAAAAAAAAAAAAAAAAAAAAAAAAAAAAAAAAAAAAAAAAAAAAAAAAAAAAAAAAAAAAAAAAAAAA
>LR749795.1:1661692-1674472 GCA_902729485.2 Mus minutoides
CCACAAAGTCAAACAAACTGGCCAAAAAAAAATTTTAAAGGGAACTTATGCCAGGCAGTGGTGCCACACGCCTGTAATCCCAGCACTTGGGAGGCAGAGACAGGCAGAGAGCAGGCTCTGAGTTCAAGACCAGCCTGGTCTACAGAGTGAGTTCCAGGACAGCCAGGGCTACACAGAGAAACCCTGTCTCGAACCCCAGCACCCCCAAAAGGGGAACTTATATTTCCTTGGTTTTCTTTCTCATGTGGCAATAGCCATGACATAAGGAAACAAACTATGTCAGTGTCTAGGGGAGGTTTGAAAACACAAAGTTGTAGCACTCACGGTTTTGGTTTTTCGGGCTTTTTGTTGTTGTTGTTGTTGTTGTTGTTGTTTGTTGTTGTTGTTGTTTTGTTTTGTTTTGTTTTTCCCTGTCAGGGTTTCTAGAAGCACAAGCTGGCATAGCACTCCATGTAGAGAGCTCCTACCCCTCCCTGTCTACCTCCCAGCGCTGGGGTTATAAGCCTGCACCGTGCCCACCTTCTGCTCCTTGTTGTGGAGAATAATAGAAAACGTCCTACCCTGAATCCATTCTTGTTTCTTCTTCTTATCTGAGGCACTGATTTCAAAGGTCTTATCAAAGCATTTTATTAGAAAAAGACATTTCTTTCCATCTTTGTCAGGCAGAGACTAAAACAGAAACCATGATTAGTTCTTTAAAATTTTATTCTTTTTTGTTAGTGTTAGATTATTTAAAAAGCAGCTGAGGGAAGAGAAAAGGAAGAAAGAAAGAGACTTGGTCTGACCTTAGGTGGGACCATGCTTATTCATGGCAAGGTGGCATCTTTGTCACCCACGTATGTGGATGCCAAAATGTCCAGAGGAAGATAGGATGTGGCCTCTTGCTGGGGTGGAAATGACTTCCATAGTTCCAAGGAAGCTGGGGAGTGTAGTCCATCAGCAGGAAACTACCATTTTGTTTATGGAGATAGGGTCTCACAACATAGACTAGGAGGATCTTGAACTCACGACCCTTCAGCCCCAGCCTCCTAAATGCTGGGATTACAGGTATGTGTCACACCACACCTAGCTTAGTTTTCTTCTGATGTATTTCAATTAATTTCTTAACATGTAAGTCTAACTGAAACTCAGTGCCAATGAAAACCGCCTACAAATGCAAATGCCTGACTACTAAAGCTGTCCCCAGGCAGCCTCCTGTGTGGTCACAGTGACCCCTGACTGAGATGCCACATCTACACAAGACCCAGTGAGGACAAGGAGACCCATGCGTCTTGCTTGCATCTAGCAGTTGAGAGTGCCCCTGCAGGAACCCTAGTAGGGACAGCACATATTATAGGAGACCTCTGACTGCTGTGGCTTTTTCTTACATCTGAGATGTCACTGCTGGTGCCCTGTGGTTCTTGACCTCTATCTTTACAAGTGAAATGGCAGCGCCTATGAAAATCCTGTAGGTCTCAGTTTAGCGGAGTATGAGCACACTACAAAGTATTAATAGAGCTTTATACCATTTCTATAGTTTGAGTGTGAAGTCCCAGATTTTTAATGTTATTCAACAAGACCAAAACACTAGTGATGTCTAATATACAAATCAAGTCTAAAAAACAAAAAGTAATTTTTTTTGACACAATGCCTTGCCATGTAGCCCTGTCTAAGTAGAATAGGAAATCCTCCAGCCCCCTGACTGCTGGGATTACAGATATGTGTCACCTTGCCCCCACAAAATTTATGTTCTGGAGGACTTTACATCGTTACAGAATTAACAGCTATAAAATATATCATTCAAGGAAGACACGGAGGCTCACACTTGCAATCTTAGTACTGTGTAGAAAGAGGCAAAAGGATGAAGATTCAAGTCTACAGCAAGTTTAAAGCCACTCAGACTAGATGAGAGCCTGTCCTCAAATACATCCTGTCTTTAAAAAAATAAAATAAAATGAAGAGTGGTAGCACATGCCTGTAATCCCTAGGCCTGAGGTAGAAGAGGCCGGAAGATAGGGAATTCCTACCAATCCTTAACTACATGGTTACTTCAAGCTATCTTACCAAAATGATCAATTTTCTTCTATTTGCTTTATTTTAAAAGCTCCAGGTCTTTAGTCTATTGATAACTTACAAAATCATCGTGCTGCATTTTTTGCCTTTTTAATGGCTTGATTTTACTCAATGATTCCTTAAATACAAATCTCTCAGATTTAATCCTTATACTTTACTCAAAGCATAAAACAGAAAATATATTCGTATTAGGTACACATTTTGTCAGCTGTCTTTAGTTTTTAGTTTAGAAGTCAAAGCGACTATACTTTATTTTGGAAATGTCCACTTGGGGATTATTTGAAGGTTTAGTCGGTAAGAGTGAGGCTGGAAAGCCCATGGACAGCAGGGGGCAGCAAAGAGCAGCCGAAGGCAGCCAAGGGCAAGCATGCAGAGGCCACGCCCACTCACCTCCACGCAGCAGTTTTCATCCAGTAGGATGTCTCCTTTCTTATCTTTCAGATCCTCGCTCACATAGTAGGAAATTAGGTTGGGTTTTAATACAAACCAGCGCTCAGTCCAGTTTTTCCGCTTGTGACCTTTCTTCATCATGTAGCCCTATGACACATGAAACCAAATGTAACATGTGTGCTTTCATGTGTAAGAGCTGACAATTCTTTGATTGTCTTATTTACTCTATTATCTGACTCCTGGTCCAAAATATACATGTCAGTGGTTCTCACCTGTGTAGACAATGGACCAGTGTTTCTGAGAATCTGAGTTCCAGAGATGTGATCCCCAGTGAAATCCACAGGACCACACACAAAAGCTTTACATGTAAATTTAGACATTTCAGAGTCTCTGCAAGTGACATACAGATAACAGAACCTTTGCTATTAATAGTGAATTTTCCTACATTGCCTTACCTTTTAAGACATTTATTGAAATATTTATAGGTAAACAGACATGTTTGGGAGGCACAGCAAAAGGAGACATAATGGTATGTGGACAGAGATATAGCCATACATCCTTGTAATATCAGATCCCTATTCCAGTTTAGCCTTAATCAATGCTTACTGATACTAATCACCTACTGAACAAGAAAAGCACTAAGTATGGAAAACTGAAAGAAGATTATTCGATATAATAATGCAAGATGTTTGAAAGAGGGCTGGTGAGATGGCTTAGCGGTTAAGAGCACTGACTGCTCTTCTGGAGGTCATGAGTTCAAATCCCAGCAACCACATAGTGGCTCACAACCATCTGTAATGAGATATGATGCCTGGTGCCCTCTTCTGGTGTGTCTGAAGACAGCTACAGTGTACTCATATATATAGAATAAATAAATATTTTAAAAATATGTTTGTTTTTTTAAAAAAAGATGTTTGGAAAAAATAAATAAGTGTGTGTGTGTGTGTGTGTGTGTGTGTGTGTGTGTGTGTGTGTGTGTGTAGCTGGTATGCATCTTAATCCCAGGAGGTAGACTGAGGTCAGCCTGATCTATACAGTGAGTTCCTGGCCAGCCAGAGCTAAGGTGAAATCCTGTCTCAGAAAAACAGATGTTCTATTTAGTAAGTATTTAGTTTCCTACATGTATATCAGACACTGTTGAGTACTGAGGGAAAAGTCGTTAAGATAAATACAACTTTGCTATATGAAAGTATCACTTTCTAAAGGTAAAGGTATTTTTCTAATTCTATAAAAATATTGGAAAATCATGTACTTTCTAAAAATATAGAAAAAATTATGTAAAATTCATCAAAATCACACATTCAGGAGGTGATTACTAGATAACGTTAGTGAGCATCCTTCTAGACATCTCTACACATGTGTCATGTTACAAGAGTCCGTTGTTTCCACTGAACAACAACATATGACATGAGGGTACTTTTTAAAAATCATTTGGAAATGTGATTGAACAGTCCCTCCAAAAATAGTAACTTCTCAATTCTTAACTGTACTTCAAGTGTGACAATAATTCTTTAAAACAAGAGCCTAGGACTAGAGATATAGCTCAACTGTGAAGCACTTGTCTAGAATGCATAATACCTTGGTTTAGTCCTCAATATCTCAGCAGGGTGGGGTGAATCCTAAAAGTCTAATAACAGAGAAAATAGAAAACTTTCTTTTTGTTCTAAATCACTTAAAGAGTATAAGTGACTTATGGAGAGGGAAGAAGGCTATTTGGTCTCAAACATCAGAGTCTAAAGATTAGAGAGAGAGAGAGAGAGAGAGAGAGAGAGAGAGAGAGAGAGAGAGAGAAAAGAGTGCTCTGGCCCTCTTACCTGCTTCAATACATCTAAGATAAGCTCATTGAAGACCTCATTGATGGCCATAGACACTGTCTGACGGTCCATGCCCTTGCTAAACTGTCCATTCCCAATTAGCTCAATAAGTTCCCATGCAGAAAGGCCATCTTTATTGTCATCAAAGTTTATTTTGTAATGTTCAAATTGTTCTTGTTGCCAACCTCCTCCCATAGCTTCTGTGAGTTTCTTAAGCAGGTATTCAATCTGTAGGAAAAGAAAAAATTAATTATTTCCTCTTTTTTTTTTTAAGTGTTTTTGAGACAAGGTTTCTCTATGTAGCCCTAGCTGTCCAACTTGCTCTGTAGACCAAGCTGGCCTTAAACACAGAGATCCCCCAGCCTCTGACTCTGAGCACTGGATTAAGGGAGTGTGCCACCATGCTATATATAAATACACCATACACAAACAAACTACTGGCACCTCATTACTCTCTTTAGGTAAATACTTCAACATACCAAGATCATTAATCTTTTCTTCCGTTTTGATTTGTTTGTTTGAGACAGGGTCTCATACAGTCCAGACTGGCCTCAAACTTACTCTATATAGCCAAGTATGACCTTGAACTGATTCTCCTGACCCCACCTCCCTTGTACTGAATTATTGGAGTATTTGCAACCAGTGCCCAGCTCTGCACACAAATCTCACTAAACATTAGTGTTAAACCAAATGAACATCTCAAATGTACAAGTTATCCCCTAATTTACAGATTCTCTATATAAACCAGTTACCTCTTTCCTGTTGTCCCCATCCACCAGAACACTGATGATGTTATGAATGATTGGATTCCTGGCCTGAGCCAGAAAGGCTTACCAAATCCTGAAACATCAGACATTATGCAGGAAAATATTGGAGGGCAGGGGAGAGGCAGTGACACCGAACGAGAAGATGACATCGCTTGTCTTCAACAACCCACTGTGAAAATTCTCAAACACTCTCATTCATCTCTACCTTCCCAATGTTTCCTCTCTATCTGATATATTTCTAGAACATATTCATAGTACACACTGATGGGTGTGACCATGGTAATTCCATATGTGCACATCATATACTTTGCACATATTTACCACACCTCTTGTCCTCTCTGATCTCCTCCTCTCGTTACTGACTTCAGTTGGTGCAAAATCACCCACAAAACCCCATGCCAGTACTCTGTCCTCACCACTTACATCAAACTCGTAACGAAGCGCTGCTGACATTCCTGAGATCAGTGGTTTTTACTATGAATTAAGCCAGGATTTTGGTGATGGAATGAAAATATTCTAGTTCAATTATAATAGAGCCAGATACAGTTTCACAAGGTTTTTGTGTACACTTATTTGTTTGTGCTGGATCAGGTTATAAAATGCTTATCTTCCTAAAAGGTTGAAATGGAAAATAAATATTTAGCTGCATGGCATGGCATACTTAATCCAGCGCTTGGGAGACTAAAGCATAGCTATTTCAGGCCAGCCAGGGCTACAGAGTGAAACTCTGTCTCAAAAATAAAAGAAAGAAAGAGGGGGAAGGATGAGAGAAAGAGAGAGAGAGAGAGAGAGAGAGCCAGAGAGAATAAAATATAAAAACTCACAGGAGAAAGAGAAAGAAAGTACTCTTTTTCCAGATGGTTCACAAGCGTGATCCTCCTCCATCTGCTTGCTTCAGGCCTCATACTTGGCATCTCACCCTCTCTGAAGGCCACACTGCATTTTAACAAGACCCCAGGTTCCCTCACACTACTTCAACCAACCCCACAGCAGGCGCTGCATTCCCTACACCCCCTTCTGTGTCACGGCACTCAGTGTGCTGGGTTCCAGTCTCTAATTCTCCTTTGCTTTTCCACCCCTTTCTGAATTCTTCACAGGGGCCCCATCTATCTTTGAATTCCCAGAGTTCAGCAGGGGACCTCAGTTGACACCTAAAATGAACAAGCTAAGCTCCAATCTCCTCATCTGTGAATGGGGATAACAAGACGCATCACACAGAGGACAGTCAGCACAGAGCCACACAGCAGCCACACCACCGAGGTCACTGGGTGACATATTACACAAACACTTACAATTACACTTGAGAAAACCTTCCCCAAGTATGAGAACAAAAAATGCAAAGTTAAGCCGACCTTGGTTTCACCTGCATAAACAGAAATGCAGACTTTCTGGCCAACATTTGTCAAAAACACTGAAAATATTTAGTTATAAATAAGACTTGGGGTTCATTTTTCTTTTTTATTCTCTGTACCCCCGTTAATATAATGCTGTTTGTGAAATAATAAAGCTCAGCAGGAAATGGAAAGAAATTCCATTTACAAAGTATCACAAGTTTAGTGATAGAAGCTCCATTGGGATAAACATTAATTAAGCAAGGCCTTGAAAAAGCACGGGCAGTGTCCGCAAATGCTCTGAGTGGAAGAGCAGCACACTCAGGCCCTTCTCTCCTCTTGGTGAAGAGGTGTCACTTACTGCCTAGCCTTTCGTGCTTTTAAGGGGGTGGATGGTAGTAACAGAAAAGGAAAATGGATAATGAGAAAGATGATTAAAGTCAAAAGAGGCTAAAACAAAATAAGTTTTTTAAAAGAAAGAAGAGAGAGAGAAAAAAAACACATGCATGCACACAAGCATTAAGAGTCAGTTTGAGGCAGGAGGATCAAAACTATCTATAGCTAAATAGTGAATTCAAGACCAGCCTGGGCTACAAGAGTCTGCTTACTCCTGCATTCAGGTAATAAAAGATAGTTAGCTCCTCCCATGGGTATTTTGCTCCCCTTCTAAGAAGGACCGAAGTATACATACTTTGGTCTTCCTTCTTCTTGAGCTTCATCTGGTCTGGTCAAAGTGTGGAGCAGAGACTGACTGCCCCACCTGGGGATCCGTCCCATAAACAACCACCAAACCCAGACTCTATTGCGGATGACAAGTGGTTGCTGATAGGAGCCTGATATAGCGTCTTCTGAGAGGCCCTGCCAGTGCCTGACAAATACAGAGGCAGATGCTCACAGCCAACCATTGGACTGAGCAGGGAGTCTCCAATGGAGGAGTTAGAGAAAGGACTGAAGGAGCTGAAAGGGTTTGCAACCCCATAGGAAGAATAACAATATCAACCAACCAGACCCTCCCCACCCCAGAGCTCCTAGGGACTAAACCAAAGAGTACACATGTAGGGACTCATGGCTCTAGCTGCATATTTAGCAGAAGATGGCCTTATGGGCATCATTGGGAGGAGAGGCCCTTGGTCCTGAGAAGGCTCGATGACCCAGTGTAGGGGAATACCAGGACAGGGAAGTGGGAGTGGGTAGTGAGCAGGGGAGGGGGGATGGGATGGGGTTTTTGGAGGGGAAACCAGGAAAGGGGATAACATTTAAAATGTAAATACATATCTAATGAAAAGTATAAAAATAAAAGATAGTTAGATAAGCAATTATCCAAGGTAGTTGTTAACATACATAGAAGTTCTAACTCCCTAAGGGTGCCCAAAACGAGGCACTGGGCTGCTGGTTGCGACTTAGCTCATCAAGGGAATACTATGAGGAATATATGTATGGCCATGTGTATGTACAGGATGAAGGACCACTGTGGATTTGACAGGATGCTGTAGCCCATGACATCTGCACAAGTCAGGAGACAGTCTTCGCTTACCCACCACCTCCCAGCTCCAGGTGACCTTTTGTTTGCAACTCGGATTCTCAATTCAGTTCTCAAAGCAAGTTCTTCTGGAACCTTCCTAGAATGGTACCTCTCAAGCCCTGGGAGGCTGACTGTCAGCCCCAGCACCAACAAGCCATCACTCCCAACAACTGTGTCTTTCCTGTTGACTTGGAACACAATCATATGCACTATAACCAAGGAGCAGAAGGACCTTTAGACTGTGCTGGCCAAAGAGACACATTCTCACTCCGCTATTCAAGTAAACTAAATAATGAGTCACGTGTGTGCCAGGGTTGCTTTACAGAAGAGCCTGTGCCAATTCTAAGGCTCATTCAGTTCAGGAAGCAGCCTGCTTCCTCCTTCCAAGCAGATTTCACTAAAAATAACAAGAAGAAACTTCAAGCTGAATGTGATTTTTCTAGGTCTTTGGCTTGGATTTTTATTCCGTCAAAAGTTCTCTCTGTCATTAAAGGAACAACCTACATTTTACCTCACCTAAGATCTCTTTAAAACATTTCAAGTTTGAGTTTTCACTGCAGCAAGGCACTTCTTTCAAATACGTGTGAGACAGACACATCCTGTTTTGTTCTTGGTTCTATGGGAAATGACACTGGTAAAAACTATACTTTATGCTTTATGGGCACACATTTCCAGGAATATCACCAGAAGAAAACGTGGAACCAACTCAAAGGCGCTCACCATCTCTCTACAAGTGTGCCGATAGAAAGAAAACACCTTGACTTTACCATGTAATTTAAATATTTATTTAACATTTTCGACATTCATTCTAGGTGATTGAAAACATAGTTGAATGAATATTGCGGATGCATTATTCACACAACTGCCGTTGTTAGACAGTATTGGCTGAAGTAGAGAAGAAAGCCTTGACTTCATCGGGTATGGTATAGCATATCTATGATCTCAGCGCTTGGGGGTGGAGACAGGACAATAGCCACAAGTTTGAGGCTAGCACGGGCTTCATTGTAAAACCATGTCTCAAAACCAAAACAAGTAACAACAACAAAAGCCATAAACTTTAAACACAAGTGATCATTATGATAGATGGATTACTAGAAACATAAAAATTAAGAGTGGTAGAACAGGAGTGTACCCTTAACCCAGCACTCAGGAGGCAGAGGCAGGTGGATCTCTGAGTTCAAGGCCAGCTAGGAAGAGAGATCCTATCACTCACAAACAAACAAACAAACAAGCAAACAAAGGAGCATGTGTGTGTGCGTGTGTGTGTGTGTGTGTGTGTGTGTGTGTGTGTGAGTTTGTGTAAGGTAAATCCATTCTACTTAAACTCTATGTAATGAGCAGTAAGCGTCTCTTATGTACATGAGACACTCTGAACTTGTAAGACTTTAAAATTCCCAACAGACAAGTTAAACCCACAAAGACATTGCATTTTAAATTTTATTTTTTAAAAATGTACGTTTTTATGTTACATTTTCTAAAACCCTGCATTTCAAAAACAGTTCAAATATGTAGTTTTTATATTGTTAAATATTTAGAAAGGAAACAAAATTTAATAGGCACTATTTTCCACTACCTAGTGTGACCTTGAGGGGTGCAGTGGTTGGTCAAAGGGCAGATGGCTTGCTGAAGCCCTGTGTGCCAAGGCCATGGAGAATCCTCAAGAGGCTCCCACTCACTCACAGAAGGATAATCTCTAAGTCTAATTCTATTTCTACTTGTGTGGCTAGAAACAGACCTCATCATGTAAACCAGGCAGGCCTCAATCTCTTAATCCTCCTGCCTCAAACTTTCCTGGTGCTGGAACTGCAGCACATATTCCTATTCTGAGAGGAATTCCCCTTCTGAGAGGAGACACAGAGGCACTCAAGGAGGCAAAGCGCAGAGTAAGCCCACACGAGACACGACAAGGTCTGCTGCACCAGAGAGAGGTCTCTCCTCCTAAATAGGGTGAACATGTTTGAAGGAGGACAGAATGTTCGAGTCAGCCTGCAGTGATAAAGGTAAGCAAGCGTTCAGAAGCCCAGGTTTGGCTGCAGCAAAGACAGCACCAGGCCCCTCAAGGCCCGTGTGTGTCCTGTTGCTCCTCAGGACCATCAAGAAGCTGACCACAGCAGTGGCTCAGTAATAATGAAGCCCCTAAATCAAGAAAGCTCTCACTATGTCTACAATAAAGTACACACACATCCTTACTGCTTAATTGTTAATCCTGAAAGCAAGACAAAGTGGCTTGCAGGTCCACTATGGATATTTTAGTGACAGAAAAATCCAAAAAGTCAAGGATAAGAGACCCATCCACTTCTAATTCCAACACACATATAAACTTGGAATTCTGAATGGTGGCTGCAAAATATCTTCAAAGACCATATTGGAAGGCCAGGCATGGTGGCATATACCTTTAGACCTAGCACTCAGGAAGGCAGGGGCAGGTAGATCTCTGTGAGTTTGAGGCCAGCCTGGTCTACATAGTCAGTTCCAAAATAGCCAGGGCTGTGTAGAGAGACCCTCACAAAAAAAAACAAAAACAAAAACAAAAAAACCATGTTAGAAACCTTACATGAGCTGGAGCTGGAAAGACGGCTCAGCAGCTAAGACCACTGCCCATACCCACCTGGTGGCACACAACTTTCCATAACTCCAGTTCAAGGGAATCCAATGCCATCTTCTGACCTCAAAGGTCACCCGCACCAGGTACGCATATGGTGCACAGACACATACACAAACAAAACACTGATAAACAGTAGTAGTAGCAGCAGCAGAAGGAATACAATGATTTTCTAAGAAAAAAATAGCATGTGCATATCCCTGAGCAGCAACCGTGTCTGACAGAGGCCTTTCAGGGCACCATTACCCATTCTGGATTATGCTGGGCAGTGCCTTAGGATGGCCGTTCCATGTCCCCTTTAACAGTCATATACACTTAATACTTAAACATTACCATACTTAACACCAAGGCCACCACAGAGAAACTGCCTCTCCCTAGCTTCCAACGGCTACCTATTGTTAATCCAGAGGCCCCTTCTTACTCCTATCTGATTTTTCTGCAATTTACATTCTCATGTGCCTCTTATCTGCTTCCTTTACCAAATCCACTTCCTCCTACTGCTATAGAAACAGCCCCAAGGTTCTCCTTGGCCCTCACAACTAATATGGTCGCTTCCTCCCTGCCCTAACCCACTCCAGTGGTTTCTCCATGTCTCTTTCCAGCCCTAGCTTCTCAGATGCTCTAGCTGTGGATTCCTATAAGGATATACTCTATCTACAACACAGAACATGGCATACACATTATAATGGCCCACTTGGTGAGCATGTATCATGCATGGGTTCAGGCACTGCATCAGGTGTTTCACAAACATCAACTTTTTTAGCCTCACAGGGTACATTGTAGAAAACAGCTATCTCCATTCTAAAGGTGGAGAGACACAGATCAGATCAGATCGGAAGATTACTTTACCAAAGTCTGGTTTCAAAATCAGTCTGTTTCAAAGACCACACTTTATAAGAAAAAAAAAAAAAAAAAAAAAAAAAAAACCATTGTGCTACCTCTAGGTGCCCAGGACTGAAATGTGCCACAACCAGGCACCATCAACAAAAGTTAACAAGGAACAAGAGGGTACAAATTTAATCTACTGGTTATGGCCTTATGTAGTACAGACCAGTTAGCTGTGTTCTACAGAGGACTCAGACCCAGAAGTTCAACCACAGGACTAAATAACATCATAATCATCATGTATCATACAGGAAATTGTCATCTTAACTCAGAAAGATCCATGTCTGGTTTCCAGAAAGCTGCATAGGAATCTTACTCCTAATCCCTCCCAAGTCCCTCACCCGGGACATTCAGGGAGAGTGACACAGAGCAAGGCCAGCAGAGGTGCTCTCCTTTGCTTTGAGAGGTCTAGAAAAAAGCCATCATCCTAGACTTTGAAACTTGAAAGGAGAAAAGCAGTACCTACTCCTAACAGTGAGAGAACAGTACTCTGGACCCTACACATTTCCCATGGAGCATCAGCCAGTTCTTCTGCAAGCAGAACTTGTCCCTTATACTGAACAAATACTCTTTAGATACCACCAGGATGGATTCACCTGCGAGCACAGCAGTTCCAAGAGGAAGGGTCTCACTGTCCCTGCAAATCTCCAAGGAAGATTTTTGATTTCCCCCTAAGTCTGGGCTTTTCTGGATTCAACCTGTTTTGCCTCTGATCAAAAAACAAAACAAAACAACAACAACAAAGCAAAAATAAAAACAAATATCAAAACTGAATCAACACAAATTTTGCAGGCCAGGTCTTCTCAGTGCTTAGATGTCTAAAAAGTTCCCAAAGCCACACTTACCTCTTCTGGAACAATAATTAGTGGATACTTGTCCTCTGACAAAAAGTTGAAAATGACCCACACTTTAAATGCATCATCTTCTGTAATGAGTAGTGGACTCTTTGTGAGGTTTTTCTTGACACAGAGTGTCCAACACATTCTATTGAATTCAATCTTGTCAAAGTTGTCTTGGACCTAAAAAGGAAAGAGGAAAGCTCACAAGCCAGTCCAAAATAATGTAACACACATGGATAAGCCCAGGCACGTATCAGAGAAAATATATGTAAGTAGACAGTTGTACTAGTTGTATGTAATCAATACTTTCTCATTCCTCAACACAAAAAATGTATACCATATTTATTATTACTTTCCAGAGACAGTTAGATACCCAATCAATCTCACCAAGAAACATAAAGACAATTACAATATGGTATAACAATTATTGTAACCAAGATCCCATGGGAATGCTGAGTAGCTAATCCGACCTGAATGTGGGGCTATTGATATTTGAGCTGAGGTGTGGCTCAGTGGTGGAATGCTTATGTAACATGTTCACAGGCTGGGTTTGATCCTCATACTGAAAAAAAAAAAAA
>LR749794.1:0-20190 GCA_902729485.2 Mus minutoides
GAGAGGAAGAGAAGTAAGAGAGTAAGAGAGTGAGGTGGGGCTAAGCAGCCCCTCTTATGGTAGGCTGTTATCTTTACTGTTGCTAGGTAACTGGGAGGAGTCTAGCCTGAATCTCAGAAGCTTGGGACATTGTCTACGTGACTACTAACCACACTTTTCCTGTGGGGGCTGTAGGGGCTGTGGGGGCGGTAACTTTGACAGGAGCCAGAGTTACAGGAGACATGAGGGAACGCCTACCGTGCAATGTAGGTGAATTATCCCTACTCAGGTTTCAGACCTCAGCTCGACTGAAATCCAGACTGTCTGTGTATAGCCCAATGCCCCACATCTTCCCTCCCTGCCAAGTCCTGTGTCAGCCTGTTTGGTCTTCATTCCATGAATGGGAATAGCCATCAAGGATGGACATCCTGTTGTGAAGGGTCATATATAACAAGAATTTTGGCAGGAGAAACCACACGGTCAGCCCTTTTCCATTCTCTAAGAGATGTGTTTTTGAAAACCATGTGTAGTTTTGTTTTCACTTCCTTTATTTCACCTTCCAGTTTTGTCTTATGTGGACTTACCCTTGAGTACTATTACATTTTCTTCATTGCTTCGGCTTGTGCTCCACAATTTCTTTTAGAGGTTAGAAAGTTTTGAGAAATATATTTGAGGCAAAAGCATTACAATGGAAGAAAACTATGAAATAAAATACCCCATTCCTTTGAAAAATGCACTTCTCAGAGGTAGCCTCCTACCAATGTCACACTGTCACCTTCTAAACAATGATCTCTGTGCCACTCTTTGTATGCAATTTGCTCACATTGGTATTCTAAAACTCACCCCAACCAAAAGTTACTTCAAAATTCTTTGGGTTGGTAGTATAGAGCCTTTTATTTTATCTACAGATTTGAAAACACATACATACTCATAACATGCATAACGATAAGGACAAAATTATCAAATGTGGTTACTTCTTCAAATTAAAGCTAGAGTGGAGAATTACTTGATCTTTGGGTTTGGGAATAATACCTGTGTAATTAGGAAAGATTCAAAATTCTTTGCAGTCATTGCTATCTGCAGCCAAAAAAGCAGTTTTGTATCTAACCTGGGTTAATTTTTGACAAGTTTGTGGGTTACCCACAAAACACACATTATTCACATTCAGGATGTGAAAATAAAACTGTAGCTGGAGTTTGACCTTAGAATGACTTAGTGTGTCGGCTGATTTCATTCCTAGCTCTTATAGTTTCCTTCTGAACCTGGTGTTTCTATGAGCAGAGACCTGGGTGTTTTTAGTAAGGCCCAACACTTTACATTTCATCCTGAAAAACAGTAGCTAAGGGAGCTAAGGTGACTTTGAGTAAACATGTGACCAAGACACAATAGGATTACTATTTCTCAGTGAGGACATGCTTTACTATCATTGAGCAAGACACATGAATCCTCTGAGCCTGGCCTCAAACAGGCTGCATTTCTGACTTGTGTGTTTGCTGGCTTAGCTCAGGAACCTTCATGATCACCCTAACTTTATGCTGTCTTGAAACGTTAATCTTAGGAGAGATTCAGGAGAGAGGTTATGTGATTAAAACTTGCTGAAAGACAGAACTATACAGTTCAAGAAATATATAGTTCAAGAATATATAGTTCAGAAATTCTACATTTCATTGTCTCTCTGCATCCAAAGCCATGGCTACAAAAATCAGAGTTCTATGAACTGATTAACTTGATGTGTCTAGGGAAACACCTGAAGATACAAACATGTTCTTAATGTCTCTGGCTAAACAACCTGCGGCCAACCCTGTTTCACAACATGCTACCTCTTATCTACCAGGTGGCTTGTGGTAAATAATTCTCTAGATGAGAAGAGACAGAAAAATCCTCTTTCTGCCTCTACAGGAGCAGCTCATGTTAATTTTGTCAGCTGCCAACTGTGGCAATCTTTCTAAGTCTTAGCTTCTCTTGTTTTGATGGAGAGATCCAAATTGTTGACCTCAACAAACTTAGAGGCTGAGCTGCTGCTGTTGGAGGAAGACGCTGCTACTCACTTTCCAAAACAGGAAGCTGAATTTGTGCTTGTGGGCAAAAGAAGGCAGGACTTGTAGAACATGGTTGTCACTAACAAAGAATCTGCTGATTTTGTTCAGCATTTTATGGACGTAGTAAATTTCAGGACATTGTGCTATAAAAGTGGGGTTTACAAATTAATAGAATTTGAAGCTTGGAAGTGCACCTATTGGCTGATTAGCCAACATTCAGAATAATGAGGCTTTCTCTGGACTGAGGATTTCAGAAGTGCGAATTGTTGACCGATTAGCATTCAGAAACAGCTGCTTAAGCAAAGGGGTTGGTGAACAGATAGGGCAGGTTTACATTTATTTGTAGTTTTGCTTTCTGCTGCTAGATAAACACTGTCCAGCAGCAATTTAGGGGAGTAAAGGAATTACTTGGCTTATGTTTTTACATCACAATCCATCATAAAGGGAAGCCAGGACAGAAGCTCCGGGCTAGATTTGATGTAGAAAACAAACAGAAATGCTGCTTAGTGGCTTGATTCCTCTGACTTACTCAGCTTGTTTTATTGTCTAGAGGTTCTACTGCCCCTAATGGGCAGGGTCCACCTACATCCATTAAAGGAATTAGAGCAATTCCTACTCAGATGATTTTAATTTATGTCAAGTTACCTTTGAAGTTGACCATTCCATGTGGCTTCATGATTAGAGCATGCGTAGTATAACAGTACTTTTTTTTCCCTTTGAGACAGAGTTTTCTGTGTAGCCACAGCTGTCCTGGAACTCCCTCTGTAACGAGGCTGCATAGAACTCAAACTCAGAGATCCACCTGCCACTGCTTCCCAAGAGTTGGTATTAAAAGCTTGCAACCATGAGTGCCTAATAGCATTTTCTATGGTGAATGTTTCTTCCTCCAATAGAAACTAGAACCCCTTATTTTTACCCAAGTAGAGGAATTGTATTTGCATATGCTGAGGGCTGATGCAATTCTTTGTTTTTGTAAACAGAGCTAGAGCCCTTTGTAATGAAGTATTCTACCCCTGCCACCCACCCTCCCTCCTTTTCTTTCCAGTCGTCTCAAAAATGACCTCTGGTTTGATCATGCAATTTGGTTATTTTTCCACATCCATTATCACCAGAATGGTCACACTTCTCTATTCAATTGATTCAGTTTCCTCTCTTTATTTTGATGCCAAGTCTTGAATTAGATGTTTACCTGTGGGCTGGAGAGATGACTCAGGGGTTAAAGGCTAGGCTCACAACCAAAAATAAATGTTTACCTACTATGATGTTTAACGTTGTAGTATCGTGGGATTCATAGTCACCATGGAAACAAATTTCAGGATACATAAGAGCGTTTCTACAACTGGCTTAACTGAGGTGGGAACTTTGACAGTGAGTGTCATCTTTGCTTGAGCTGAGACTGAAAAAAAAAAGGAGAAAGCGAGCTGAGTACCATCATTCACTGTCTCTGCTTCCTGATTGTACAAGCAATGTAATTAGCTTCCTCGATTTTAATGACCAACTTCCCAGCATCCTGGATTGTACATTTGAGCTGATAGTCAAACCAACCTTTTCCTTCCTTAACTCGTTTCTGTGAGGTATTTTATCATCGCAACACCTAATACAACTATCTATAAGGCTCTTGCTGAATATTGGAAGCTGGCAGAAGATGTGGGATTTCTGATCCATTAATGAAGCTGTTATCAACTATGGTGGAGCAAACAGTACCGTCATCATGTTTGCAATGACCCTAAAAATTCCACCAGAGAACTCCTAAACCTGATAAACAACTTCAGTGCAGTAGCTGGATATAAAATTAACTCAAACAAATCAGTGGCCTTTCTCTACACAAAAGATAAACAGCATGAGAAAGAAATTAGGGAAACAACACCCTTCACAATAGTCACAAATAATATAAAATACCTTGATGTGACTCTAAGCAAGTGAAAGATCTGTATGATAAGAACTTCAAGTCTCTGAAGAAAGAAATTGAAGATGGTCTCAGAAGATGAAAAAAAAATCTCCCATGCTCATGGATTGGCAGGATTAATATAGTAAAAATGGCTACCTTGCCAAAAGCAATCTACAGATTCAATGCAACCCCCATCAAAATTCCAACTCAATTCTTCACCAAGTTAGAAAGGGCAATTTGCAAATTCATCTGGAATAACAAAAAAAAACCTAAGATACCAAAAACTCTTCTCAACAATAAAAGAACCTCTGGTGGAATCACCATGCCTGACCTCAAGCTGTACTACAGAGCAATTGTGATAAAAACTGCATGGTACAGGTATAGCGACAGACAGTGGAATAGAATTGAAGACCCAGAAATGAACCCACACACCTATGATCACTTGATCTTTGACAAGGGAGCTAAAACCATTCAGTGAGCAAAAGACAGCATTTCCAACAAATGGTGCTGGCACAACTGGCAGTTATCATGTAGAAGAATTCGAATTGGTCTGTTCTTATCTCCTATACAAAGCTCAAGTCTAAGTGGACCAAGGAACTCCACATAAAACCAGAAACTCTGAAACTTATAGAGGAGAAAGTGGGGAAAAGCCTCAAAGATATGGGAACAGGGGAAAAATTCCTGAGCAGAACAGCAATGGCTTGTGTTTTAAGATTAGAGAATTGACAAATGGGACCTCATAAAATTGCAAAGATTCTGTAAGGCAAAAGACATTGTCAATAAGACAAAAAGGCCACCAACAGATTGGGAAAGGATCTTTACCAATCCTAAATCTGATAGGGGACTAATATCCAATATATACAAAGAACTCAAGAAGCTGGACTCCAGAAAATCAAATAAACCTATTAAAAATTGGGTACAGAGCTAAACAAAGATTTCTCAACTGAGGAATACTGAATGGCTGAGAAGCACCTGAAAAAAAAACGTTCAACATCCTTAATCATCAGGGAAATGCAAATCAAAAAACCCTGAGATTCTACCTCACACTAGTCAGGATTGCTAAGATCAAAAATTCAAGTGACAGCAGATGCTGCCGAGGATGTGGAGAAAGAAGAACACTCCTTCATTGCTGGTGGGATTGCAAGCTGGTTCAACCACTCTGGAAATCAGTTTGCCAGTTCCTCTGAAAATGACATAGTACTACCAAAAGATCCAGCAATACCTCTCCTGGGCATATACCCAGTAGATGTTCCAACCTGTAATAAGGACACATGCTCCACTAAGTTCATAGCAGCCTTATTTATAATAACCAGAAGCTGAAAAGAATCCAGATGTCCTTCAACAGAGGAATGGATACAGAAAATGTGGTACTTTTACACAATAGAGTACTACTCAGCTATTAAAAACAACAAATTTATGAAATTCTTAGCCAAATGGTTGTATCTGGAGGATATCATTCTGAGTGAGGTAATGCAGTCACAAAAGAACACACATGATATGCAGTCACTGATAAGTGGATATTAGCCCAGAAGCTCAGAATGCCCAAGATACAATTTGCAAAACACATGAAACTCAAGAAGAAGGAAGACCAAAGTGTGAATACTTTTTTCCTTCTTAGAATGGGAACAAAATACCCATGGAAGGAGTTACAAAGTTCAGAGCAGAGCCTGAAGGAACGACCATCCAGAGACTGCCCCACTTGGGGATCCACCCCATAAACAACCACCAAACCCAGACACTAGGCAGATGTCAACAAGAGCCTCTGACAGGACCCTGATATAGCTGTCTCCTGTGAGGCTCTGCCAGTGCCTGGAAAATACAGAAGTGGATGCTCACAGTCATCCATTGGATGGAGCACAAGGTCCCCTATGAAGGAGTCAGAGAAATACCCAGGGCGCTGAAGGGGACTGAAGCCCCATAGAAGGAACATCAATATGAACTAACCAGTACCCTCAGAGCTCCTTGGAACTATGCCACCAATCAAAGAAAACACATGGTGAAACTTGTGGATCTAGCTATATTTGGAGCAGAGGATGGCCTAGTTGGGCATCAATGGGAGGAGAGGCCCTTTGTCCTGTGAAGGCTCTATGCCCCAGTATAGGGGAATGCCAGGACCAGGAATGGGAGTGGGTGGGTTGGGGAGCAGGGTTTGGGGACAGGGGATGGGGGATAGTGAAACTAGGAAAGGGGATAACATTTGAAATGTAAATAAAGAAAATATCTAATAAAAAAAAGTTCATTGAAACTCTTTGTCAGCTGCCAACTTAATTTCTTTTCCCATATCTGCCTCCTACTCTTCTCTTCCCATCTCCTTTCCTCTGTTCCCTCCCCTCTCCCTCCTCTTCTCTTCCCCTCCCTTGTCTTTTTTCTTCCTCTCCCTCTACTTGTACTTTCCTCCTTTGTTGCTAGAATTTCTTCCCAGGAGGGAGATGTAAACCACATCTATTTCTTTTCCTAAGATCACAATGGCCAGCTGAGGCACAATCCTATCAAAAGTCACTCCAGCAGTAGTGAATTTATTGGGGTTTCTTACATAGCATAAGTGAGGGGATACTTACAGGGGTGTGGGTACTCTTCCACGAACCAGTGACACGTGGAAAGCCTTACCCAGCAGAAATAGGACTTCCCTATACACTGCATCGACTAATTCATTACTCTTTCCTAGCATGCCTGCATGTGAGCATCTGTGTATGTGTGTGTGTGTGTGTGTGTGTGTGTGTGTGAGCTAACAGTTGGTAGGGAGCACTAAATACTCAGATACTTGGGGAGGTCAAGAAGGTATGGAGTAGGTAGGCATGGAGCAGGAAGGAAGTCTCATCTCTACTGGATCATCATGTGTCTAGGCTTCTTTAAAAATACTCAGAAAAAAGGCAGTGCATGAAATCAAACCCAGATGGGTTTCCTCTTAAAATTCAAAACAACCTTAAGTTCTTGCTGGGTTTCCAGCTCTGCTCAGGATTTCTGATGGGGCAACTGTTGTTCAATTCATGAGGAAGCTCTGAGGGCAATCTCTAATGAGGTTACGATTCCTTTTAACTTTTCAGTCTGCTTGACACTGATCATACCAGCAGATTCCACAACCTTTTCGGGCTCTCTGGCACATGTATTCCAGCTAGCGACTGCATATTTCTCCTTGCAAAAGTTGGCACAGCTGTTTAAACAATTTTATTTCCTAAATTCTGGAGCCTCAGTATTCCTGTTCCAATTTGAGATCTGACATTGACATTCTCTCTCTCCCTCCCCCTGCCCTTGCCCTCTTGGAGGCAGGCCACAAGTGTGGTCTCCATGATCCTCTGTAAGTGTGCCTTAGTAAATGATCACCCTTCCTGTGCAAAAATAAAAATAAAATAAATAAAATAAAGGATCCTTGCTAATGACAGGCCATCAAAAGAGGAGCTTCCAATTAAAAGTGTTGCTTACAAGGATATATTCAGTTACAACAAAATAAAAATAAAAGGAACTATTCTGGTGGCATGAGATAAGCAGAGACCAAGAGAGAAGAGAAGGAAGCATGGCCTGGAGATGCTGCAGTACAAATAGTAGGTCCCTATTGTCCCGGCAGACCTGAGAAGTCTGAAAGCCAAGCTAGAGTCATGGGATGAATTGCATGATTTCACCACAGAGTCTGCAAATCTGCTTAGGAATGAACAACACCCAGCCTCTAGCAATGGGGCCCAGATGCCATTTCAGCTGAAAAGGTATCTTCCTCAGACACTGTCACCTATTGCCTGTCACCACTCCACTCAGTAAACAGCCACTTCCTCAGCCTAAGATTCCCCACGTACTTCTGGATGAAAATCTTGTGGGGTGCTGTTGTAGTGATTCTGTAGCCAGCTCGAGCCGAGCCATTTGTGGTGGTGGTCTCTTCTAAGGATTTAAGCTGCAAAAACCTAGTCTGTTATTGAGTAGACTTCTCCTTGTTGTGGGTTTTCTTTCTCTTCATAATGCCACTCAAAAACCTCAAGGCAGAAGCTGGTGTTGACAGAGTATTCACTGCGTGGCTACAGTGTAGGTGTCAGTAAAGGCTAGTGATGCAATGGATAAGAAACAAATGCGGGTAAAGTTAGAGAAAGAGACTATTCATTCTGAGGGACAGCATCTCATAACATGGATTAAGGCAAGACATACACTGACTAAGAAGTAGGAAAAGGGTGGCAAGGGAAGGCCTGAGAACATCAGCACTGACTATGTCCCTGGGTTCCTGGAAGCTTAGCTGCTTCCTGGCTGTCCAGGAGGAGGAACATCTCACAGGATGTGAAACAGCACGGAGGCAAGAACAGCTGTCTGCATTCAGGATTCAACCTCTCTCAGCCTCACAGCGCCACTGAAGAGCTTCATTTTTCACATGAGGGAGTAATACAATCCTGTGGACAATGGAGGACTAGTGGAGAAGCTGCTGATCCTGTCAGATAAGCCAGATATAGGGGGGATTTAAAAAACAAAACTCGGTGGGCTGGAAAGATGGCTCAGCAGTTAAGGGCATTGACTGCTCTTCTGAAGGTTCTGAGTTCAAATCCCAGCAACCACATGGTGGTTCAAAACCGTCCGTAATGAGATCTGACACCTTCTTCTGGACTGTCTGATGACAGCTACAATGTACGTACATATAATAAATAAGTAAATAAATAAATCTTTAAAAAAGACTTGGTGACTATTATATAAACACATAACAAAATAGAACACTGTAATTAACCCACCACAAAAATAGATATGACATTGTTAGAATGTCTAGATATTATTTAGTATTTTTTTAACAAGGACTATTAAAGAGGAGATTCGAGAATAAACAAAAGCAAAATGATAATAATGATGATAAAATAAAATCCAACCCCCAAATATAATGAAGTCCTGTGTCTACATGTCAGCTTCAACAAGCATCAGTATCTGTAGTGACACTGTTTCCTTTGCTACTAGATGCTCTCTAAGCATGTCTACAATACCATTTCATCTGTGAGTATATACATATACGTGCTTACATAGTATATATTCAAAGGAAAATACACCAAGGGTCATGCCCTCATTTCTGAACCTGAGAAACATCACTTCTCTAACATCCTAAAACAGTGTTTCAATCCCACACATGCTATAAAGGTATCGGCATGGTGATTCATATAAAGTCTGTATATTAAAAGCCCAGAGGGGCTGGTGAGATGGCTCAGCGGGTAAGAGCACCCGACTGCTCTTCCGAAGGTGATAAGTTCAAATCCCAGCAACCACATGGTGGCTCACAACCATCCGTAACGAGATCTGGCTCCCTCTTCTGGAGTGTCTGAGGACGGCTACAGTGTACTTACATATAATAAAATAAAATAAATCTTTAAAAAAAAAAAAGCCCAGAATACTCCTTAAATGTCTTCTTGTTTATTTAGACAACTCTTTATTGTGGATACATAACACATTACTTTTAAATTTTTACATTGTGGTAAAATTTCTATAACATAATGTTTATTCTGTTCACCATCTTTAAGAATGCATTTCAATAGGAGTAAATTCATTCACAGTGGTGTGGACATTCCTGTGGTGCATCTTCTTCTAAGGTCCTCAGGGTTCATCCATGTACTAGCATGTGCCAGAATCCCTTTTCTTTCATGTTGAAAGTCCTTGTAGATAAGTCCATATATATATATTAAAATATACACTTTTAACGCTCATCTGTTGATGGCCACTTGGACTGACTTCATTCACATTTTGGCTATTACAAACAACGCTCCTATGAAAATGGGTGCACAAAGATCATTTCAAGACTGCTTTCAACTGATTTTTTTTTTATATTTAACCAAAAATGAAAAAGATGGATAATAAGGCAATTCTACTGTTTCTGTGTACTACAGCAGATGCACTATTTACATTCTTACCAAAGGCTAACAAAACCCAATATCATTATATTCTCACAAAAGTGGTTACTGGTAGCTTCTTTTTGTGTGCATATGTGTGGTATCTGCATGTATGAAGAAATGAATGTGCTTGGATTCCATACATGTGAGTGTGGAGGTCAAGGTTGATACCTGGCATCTCCTTCCATCAGTCTCTGCCTTATGGGTGTCCATCAGTCTCTGACTTATGGGTATAGCTCTACCCCTTCTAAAAGTAAAATCTTCCATGTTTATAATGTATACTTTTATATACTTTATTTAGTTACTTAACATAAGATTATCACATTATGCAGTAAATTAAGCATTATTCATTATTTTAATAGTAGCATAATACTCCATTTTGTACCTTTGTAATGTATTGATAAACATTTGTCTGCTTTTGTTTTAATTAATACAAATGGATGGTCATGTACATACATCTACATTAATATTTTTGCCATTTCTATATAATTTAATCACTCTCCTGTGAATGAATGTGAAGAAAAGTACAAATGTCTTAGTTTTCCAAAATTATTTAATACATTTCTGTGGAACACATCTTAACAAAGCACAAACTGGGTATAGTGGATGACACATTGAATCCCAGCACTTAGGAGGTAGAGGCAGGCTGATTGATCTCTGAGTTTGAAGCTAGCCTGGCCTACAGAGTGAGTTACAGAGTTATATAGTGAGACCTTGTCTTTTAGAAACAAACAAGTAAACAAACAAAGCCAGCAGCCTATTAGCCAAACCACATAACATAGTTAACAAGATGATAGCCAGTTTTCAGAAAGACTGGGACTAGAGAGCCACTGCCCTAGTGAGAGTGACCAACTTAAGTAGTGACTATATGCAAGATTTTCATGCATCACAACAATCTTATCAATTAAAAAGCAAGATGCTTTATCTAATCCCCAATATAATTTTTCATTCTAAATCTTTATCTTTACAGCTTTCTCTATATAGAGCCTACTATCACAGAACTGGGAAGAAGTTTCCAATTATGTGGTCCCTCCACCTATCTCCAAGACAAATTTGTGACAAATATTTTTGCCTTTCAAATTTAGGTACCAGAAATATCAATACTTGGGTGAACCATGATAAATACGTTCAACTTTAGACTGTAGAGGACAAATCTTTGGTAGGGGATAGCTGAGTGAGGCATGTATAGACATAGTCTGGGTCTGGAAAATTTGCAGTCTTAGTAAAGAATTACCCCTGTTTTGAGCTGGAGTTCTTTCTAATTGAAATACAAAATGATCTAGGCAGCCATAGATAGTCACAGCTTAGTCATGGCTGCAGCTTGAGTGGTGGTTTCTGACAGTTTAGGACAACGATCTTCTTTTAGTTTTGTTGTATGTATGTATGTATGTATGTATGTATGTATGTATGTATGTATCTAGTCCTGACTGTCCTGGAACTCAGAGATCCTCTTGCCTCTGCCTCTCTTTCAGTTTTGAAGCATCTTGTAGTAGTAACAATTGTCACTGTGTTGGCTGGGCATGTAGCACAGTAGTAGAACTCTTGCCTAACAAGGACAAGGCCCTGTACTCTACCCTGAGCATGGCCACATAAACCAGTAATAAAATTCTCTTTAGGCTATTTCACTTATTGGTTCCAGGTTTTTGTACAGATTTATCTTGGGGTCCTTTCAGTTTGTTTTGTTTTGTTTTTGTTTTTTTGTTTTTGTTTTTGTTGTTCCCTTCCCTTCCCTTTTTTGATCTCTCTCTCTCTCTCTCTCTCTCTCTCTCTCTCTCTCTCTCTCTCTGTCATTTACAACATTGGGACAATACCATTGTATGGGTTCAAAAGGGATCATCCTCTGAAAAGGCTAACGTGTTGTTGGTGCAGTTCCCATCTAGTGATGCTATTAATGATGATGCTAGGTTAATCGATATAGCCACGTGTAAAAACCTTCTCATTACCCATTTCATTATCTAATTTTTTTTCTAGTCAGATTCTTTTGAGTCTTCTGTGGTGACAAACACCTCTGATGACTGCCTTTGGTAACTTCATTTCATGCTCCTAGGACCCCTCCTTCTACATATCTGACTGGAACTTTAGCTTTCTGAGGACCATTCTTTCCTCCCTGTCTCTTGACTAGTGGTAACTTTAATGAGGAAAGACAAGGCTGAGGTTTAGAGAAAACAAGAAACTGTCCCATGACATCTATTTCTTAAATTTTTTAGGGAAGGCTTTGGAACATTTTACTTGGTTTGAACTCTCTTTCTCTCTCATTTGATGTGGATTCCACATGCAGAGCAGCCCAGCTGTCTGGTGCATGCTACCCACGACAGAACACTTTTTATATTCAAATATTTGAAAAATAAAATTTTGTTTTGGACTGTTGTGGCTGTGGCTTTTTTTTTTCAATAATAAAGTGACACATGTGATTGCATGAAAACTGAGTTTCTCCTCAGATTACATGTGGTTGTATTGAATGTGTTTCATCCCTTTACTGGGTTTTTTTTCTGTAGATACTCTTGGTTGACTATTGATCATGTTCAGCTAAAATCGGAAAGTTTATAGACAGAGGAGCTGCAGCAACTAGGCATATATTTTAAAACACATAATATGGGAGCTGGGGAGATGTTTCAGTGCATAAAGTATTTGCTGTATAAGCAGGAAAACAAAAGTCTGAATCCCTAGAACCCACCTGACTACTGGATCGGGCTGGAGGCCTGCCGGTGATTCCAACACTCAGAAAGCAGAGGCAGAAGAAGCTGGCTAGATACACTAGCATCCTTAAGCTCTGGTTCAGTTGAGAGTCTCTGCGTCAATAAACAAGGTGGCAAGTGACCAGGGACGTGATCAGATATCAACATCAGGCTTACGCGCACACACACACACAAATAAACTGTATACCACATGCAGAGACACACAACAAGAGAAGCATATACGCAAGGGAAGTAAATTTGTCTCTAAATGTTTTTAGAAGGTCTTTTGCTGCACCAAGTTCCATGGCAGGAAAATGACTCAATCACTGGTTCCTTCAGTATTATTGAGGTGTTAAGTAGCTTCCACAGCTGGATGAGAAAATATTATGACTACCCAGAATCTACAATCACAGCTGAATACCCCCCCTTTCAGTAGATAATAGCTATACTTAACATTAGTATATTAGTAAATGTTTAACAAATTTTGTTTTTGGCGTTGATAAAAAGTAGCTGATATTTGGTGAGCCAGTCTCTTTGATTGCAAAATCTTCACTATTTTCTATTTTATCCTCTTGTTTTTCCACATTTCTACTTGACCCTTGGTAATCAAGTTAACAGGAAACTTTCCACTCATCCTCAACAGCCTAACTGCTGATGGGGTTCAGACTTCCAATAGCTAAAGCAGGAAACTCAAGAACACAAGAAATTAGAGCCTCAAGTGTAAACAGGTTCTCTGGGAAAGAGCTCAGACAGCAGCCTGGGGTCATCTGAACAGCATCCATCTCAAACTTTCCTTTGCCTTTGGTGTTGCAAAGATGATAGTATTAGGTTTCAAACTTGGGAAAAATGACTCCAATCCCTATTTAACAGTAATTGAACTTAGCTGCCAGGTTCTCTCAGTCCCTAAATGATACAGGGCCCTCCTGGCTGTCATACCACACACCCTACCCCAAAGTACTCCAGGCCAGGGGCTATGCTGCTTTTCCCTATATAGTCCAACCATTTTGGTTACCTGGGCCCTTTCATCTACTTTTTTAGGCCTTCTGGCTGTTGAACTTGGCTCCCTCCTCCCTCCTTTCTTCACATGGCTCAGAGTCATGCCCATTCTGTGTTCTACCTCTGGCTGTGCTCTCCTATATATCTATAAAAAACTTTCTCCTCTACCATACCTACAAACAGGAATATCTTTTCCTCCTTTTCCTTTTTATTTATTTTTTCCTCCAATAAGAATCCTTTTTTATAAAAGTTTGTGGGCCAGGCTGAAGGTTATTTTTGTGAAACGGAAATATAATAAAACCCTGTTGCTGTACCAAATAACTTCCTGTTGACCTTTCCCCCAAAAAGATGGAACTTCCCACAAGGGTGAAAACAGGCTCTGAGAAATGGGACTCTGGTGCCACTGTCATTTATTGCTTCTCTGGGTCACCTCAGTGGTAGTGAGGACAACTACCACTACTCTGTTGTTTGCTGGCTTTCCAGATCAGTGGAAAGAGACTCACTGAATACTCAACTTTGAATTTCTGCAGCCTGTGGCAGCAACTACAAGACACACATTAGTAAACACTTTCTGTGTAACTATTGTGGCATTTGTTTCAATGTAGCTTAATGGATTCAGATTTTAAACACCAAAACCATTAAACACCACTAATTATAAATGTATCATTTTGCAATATAGTTGTATATTATATTATAAACTCGTATATTTTAAACTCTTTTTATCATTAAACTGAGTTGTATTAAATATAGTAGATTTTAAAGACTATATCAGAAAGGAATGTAAAATGTTCCTGGTAAAACTTACTATCTGAGATAACAAATATAACTTATTATTAAAATAAATATCACTGATTTCTGTACACTTATTTAATGTAGGTACTGAAAAATTTTAAATTAGATGGAATATAATGTTACATTCCTAAAATCCCATTATTTGGAAAGTAGAAACAGGAGGATCAGGACTTCAGTGCCAGACTGGGTAACACAACATCTCATTAAAGAGGAAAGAAACAGATGAGGACATCAAAGAAGAAGTATTTGAAACTGTATTTGTGGCTTTCAAGAGTCCCACTGTCTTCAGAATGAAACACAGTAAACACAAGAAAGCCATTCTGTAAGTGTATGGGTCACCTTCAATGTCATAAATTCAATACCAAGATACTGCTCTCAATCTAGGATGATGAGGTAAAAGTCAAGGAATGGTACTTATTTTGATGCCTTCACCAGTTCTATATGTAGTGTCCCTGGGAATATCAGGCAATGCTGCCTTCGGGGTGGTTGGTGGGTTTGATGGCTATTGGCAAGACAGGAGAGAAGTCAGAGTCTAACAGGGGCACCCTACAGGACCCAGAACATATTCAAGAGAGCTAGGACATTCTAGTTCAAGTGCAAGACCCTTGAATTTGCTCTCTAAGGGTTCCACCAGCCAAATATCATAAACACTAATGATATTTGGTTGATACTAGACATCTCTAAATTAAAGTTTAAAGTTAAATTAATTAAAATGAAGTATAATTTTTAATGTTTCAGAATTGGCATCCAGGTAGATAACTGTTATAAGTGGAGAGTAGTTGAAGTCATAAGATATAGCAGGACTTTTGTGGACCTGCCAGTGATGTAAATAGTGACACAGAGGCTTTTTATTATTTTACAGTTTAAGCCTTTTAGCTAGGGCAGTCTCCTTCCTACTCTAAATGTAACCTGACTAGCCTACCACATGCCACATGGTAGGAACCTCTCTGCCCCTCTCTGGTCTGGCTCTTCATCCCAGGCAATTGGCTGAATCTCTGTGTCTCATATCTTCTCCCAGCATTCTCCTCTCTGAAGTTCTACCCTCTACCTCCAGCCCAGTTATTGGCTGCCAGATATTTTTTATAGTTAATCATTAGTAAGACAATCTCTGATACATTCTAGATTGCTTTAGTCAAATGAGGAAGAACAAATATTTACAAAATAGGAAACCTGGAAACGCCCCATAGAAGTGGCAATACCAGGATCCGGCCAGCATTTCTCTGCCAGTACAGAATTAACAATTGAATACACAGAGACACACCTTCACACAATATACCCCAACAATAAGCTGAGACAATAAGTGAGAAAATCACATTCATAATTAATAAAGCTTATGGAAATGTTGCAAATATATCTGTTATATACCATCTCTAGAGTCTGTCTCTCTCTAATGCTGTATCATATAATCCAATTTTATTTTGATTGAAAAGAGCCAAGGCCCTAACCGCTTGTATAGGTGATACCTTTTTTTTTTCTATTGCCATAGGTAATTGAATAGATAGAGTGGCTGAGAATATATTAAATATGTGGATGGAATTCATGCTTACTGTTTTATAAGAAGTTACTTGTATCAGAAATCGCTAACAATGTATGATACAGAGAAAGATTTATAAGCCTGTCAAAGCCCATGCAGTCAGGCAACACAAAACTTCTGTGGCTGTACGTTTAGCTAATACTCACTGCACAGCCAACCTCCAGTGGTTCTCTGCATGCTAGTTTTCATTTTTTCCGTCTATATTTTTTCTCGTCCAGCTTTTTCAGAAATGTTATTCCGATTTCTGTCACACTGTCGCCTTTTAGTCTGTCTTGCAAGAATGTAACATTAGCAGCCAAATGAACCTAGGAAGGAAAAAGGGAAAAATTCAGGCTGTGTTATTTAAAAAAACAATTTTTTTACACTTTATTTTTTCCCATCTTTCTATTTTGATAAGAGACATTTGTGTTATGAATAAAGAACCTTGGATTGTGCTCTCCATACAGAGAAAGCCTGGCCAAATGTCATCAAAGAGATGTTGTTGGTCAAATGTCATCAAAGTGGTGTGTCTGGCCAAATGTCATTAAAGTCCTATGGGCACTGAAAGAAGAATGAGGGGGTCCAGGAGTGGCTCAGACTTGTCCACCCATCTCAGGAAGAATACAAGTTCCTGACTCACAGATAGACCTCACTCTGGGTAGTTGGCCAAGAGAAACTTCAGAGAAGTGGGTCCTTATAGGATTCCTCTCAAGCTGATTTTCCATAAGACATTCTGTCATTAGCTAAACAATAGAATCGCTTATTCTAACAACATTTAGCAATTGCTTATGGCTTTGAGAGCTTTGAAAAATACTGACTGAGTACATTATAAATATAAAGTTAGATATTGAGTTACAACAGACATGAATATTTGATGGCTAGGCTTTCTTTTCAACTTGAAAGCATTTCCCATTTCCCAGACAATGAAGTAAGCCCAAGGGCTTCTCTATTCATTAAAATGTGTTCATGTAAGAGCAGCATGATATTGCTGACCTATTTTCAATAGAGCATCTGATCAGTTATTTTTAGTCATTGGGATAAAGAAGATAAATGAGTGAGGGTAGAAGTAGGAAGTGAAAAACTCCTGGGTCTAGCAGGCAATAAATTAATATTTACTGAATCTTACCTGACACACTCATCCCAGATAAAGAACTAATAGGCAGTAAGGCTAGATGTTCTAAACCAGAGGCCTCCAAGGGTCAGATTATCTGGTTCACAGAGAGTGTAAAGCTTTGTCACCCACCATACAATAAAAATGAGTGGATTCTACTTCAAAATACAGGGTCTATACTTAATCTCTGATTTGTTCTCCCATATGGTTTTTATGTCTTAGAAAATATAACAGAAAATCTATTAAAGAAACACAAAGACCATGCTGAAGTTCATTGGACATGTGACACCACATGACTTCTGACATTTGTGGTCAGCTTGAGTGGTCAACAATTACCCATGAAGGCTAGACAGTTCTTTATGCTATTTTTTTGTTTTAGATAGATGCTTAGCTCTTTCAGTGTAACCTCCTAGAATTATTCTCTTCCTTTTTCTTACTGTCTACTGATGCAGATCAAATTTAACACAGTTTAAGGTATATTATGGAGGATCTGCAAAGAGAACACGTGAGATTTATTATCTCTACTGTCTTATACTTTGGGGGTATCAGTTACATAATACTTTCCTTAATTTCTACAAATAAAATTAAATTATGGATCCTTATGGAGTAGGTCAACAATACAGATTTAGAATGGTTAGGAACTAGCCTTACCATCTTAATAGAGAAGATCCTAAAACAACAACAACAACAACAACAACAACAAAACCAAAAAACCCAAAAACCGAAAAACCAAAACAACAACAACAACAAAAAAAAAACAAGACTGCTGGCTGTTGCCTCTGCATCATCTGCTACCACCTTACCAAGTCTGACAGATTCTCTTCTCCCTCCTCTTTTCTTCATCACACCCTCCACTAAGGTCCTCTCCAAGGCCTTGGTAAGTGCTATTAACTGCTTGAGTTGGTCTTGTTAATCTTGGAATATTCTACTTCCTGGTATCTGTGACTCTAGAGCTCTGTAGCATTTTCCTACTTCTGAGAACTTTTAACCTTTATTATTTATCTTATTTATTTATTTTTTTGTAGTCTTTGTGTGCTCTGTTTAACTTCCCACTATTGTGCCTTTTCCTAGAATTCTATTCATGCTCCTTTTACTTCCTGCTATTCAGATTCTCCTTAGGTATTTCTGTCTGTACTGATGTCTCTTCAGTAATGTTCTGCAGTCACATAAAAATTACTTGGGCAAGGCATTGCAGCAAATATCTGTAATCAATACTATCTGGTTCAAATTTGAGCTCTTTCTCCTTTATCAATGCCAACCATCTTAGTTTTGTTCTACTGGTTAATAGTGTAACTTTAATCCTAAGGGTTGTTCAAAAAGCTGAAGGTTATTTTTCTATCTTTCTTGTTTCCACTTTGACCTTTTCAGCCAGCTGACACCTGAGTTTGGTTTGTTCTACCTTGACACATACTGTCTCAGTGTGTTGCCTCTTCATTACTACTGTCAGGGATTTCTTTTGATTCCACTCAAGGTCACCAGTGTCACCTGTTCTCCCCCCTCCCTCAGCATGCAACCTTCCATGTACACCCTCCTCTGATTGACAAAGGAATGTGATATCTAGAACACGAACTTCAAACTTTCCTTTCTGTGGTTAGGAATCTGCATCTATTCTGATATTTTCAGCATAGCAGACTGGATTTCCAGGCTTGTCACGTGGATCCCTTCTTTTATTGTTAAAGAATTTAAGACTTTCCCACTGCAGTCTGGTTCTTTCATTTTGAGAAGTCTTTGAACAGTCTGATCCTTCTACCTGAGTTGTTTTTATCCTATTCTTCTTTCCAAGCTCTTCACCTAACTACTATTGTTTCTTCAATAAGCCAGTTCAGAGTTTCATTCATGACTCTATGGATTCTCTCTTACTTTAGAATCCCCCACCCCCTTTTATCACAGTTCTTTGCACATGACTTCTTGAACTAGACAGGAGATTTCTATGTGTAGCAAAAGGCTGTGTATTTCATCCATCTTTGCAAGTTTAGTGCCTGACATTTTATGGATGTTAATAACTGTCTCAGCTAATCCAACCAATAACTCAGCTATGGAAGTCAGCCTCAGAAATGACCTGCATTGACCTATGTCACTTGTAACACATACCCTCTCTATTCTCCTCCCACACAGCACCAAGGTTGGCAGCTCAGACTGCCATGCTGTGATTGGATCTACAAAGATGTCTATGTGGTAAGGAACTTCATGTAGACTCTGCACAGTGGCCTGCAAGGCACTGAGGTAGACTGAAGATGTGAATAGCTTCTCTAGCATCAGCAAGTCTAAAAGGGCTCCAGATGAGGCTGCATGGAAATTAGGTTTCCAAGAGATCATCAGCCATAGCTACCTGAAGTGCTCTTGACTCCTGTAATTCTTTTTTTTTTAATTAATTAATTCAGTGTGTGCATGTTTACACATGCACAGTACAGTGTGAATGAAAGTTACAAGACAATTTGCTGGAATCAGCTCTGCCCTTGCATGATGTATGTTCTAAAGACTGAAGTCAGGTTGTTCAGTTAAATGGCATGTACTGAGCCATCTTCCAGATTTTTTTTTCTTTTTCTTCAGCAAATTCCTCAGTCTTCCATTTCATTTTTTAAAATTTAATATAGGATCTTACTGAATTGCCCAGGATGAGGCTGAATTCAATTTCTACAGCACAGACTTGGCCTTGAACTTAAAATCCTGACCCTCCTACCATACCTCCCAAGTCGCTGAGATCACTGGCGTGTAGTAACAAGCCTTACTTGGTCTAGGATTTCCCATCTTTAGAGACTGTGCATTGTTACACATTGAGGACAGTCCTGGATGGCTAATATGCAAGACATGATGAAACACATGCTTTACCATTTCCAGAGCCCCTCTGATGATCCCACAGAGTAAGTTGCAATAGCATAGTGCAGATCGCCCAGCAGGCAGCTCTTCTACAAACTCTGCCAGAGGATTCTTGTGTAGAATCAGGGAAAATTCATTTCTGCTTGAATTGTGGCAGGTCACACTTGGTGTGATTCCCAAGTACATCTTGAAAGCAACCTGATAAACAGAAAGAAAACGATAGTACTTAGTCTCAACAGAAGCTTATTCAGACAGGCCAATAGCATCACAATAGCATCACAGAAGTGTTGAGCTTGCCAAGCTGAGCAGGCAGTCAGGATGTCTGGGCTCACAGTTATCAGTGTAGTTTACTGACCTTATGCCATGTGCAACTTTTTTTTTTCAACTTTTATTAGATATTTTCTTCATTTACATTTCAAGTGTTATCCAGAAAGTTCCCTATAACCTCCCCCCTCCCGGCCCTGCTACCCTACCCACCCGCTCCCACCCCCTGGCCCCGGCGTTCCCCTGTATTGGGGCATATAAAGTCTGCATAACCAAGGGGCC
>LR749794.1:21989-139765 GCA_902729485.2 Mus minutoides
TTACTATATTGATTCTGCCAATCCATGAGCATGGGAGATCCTTCCATCTTCTGAGATCTTCCTCAATTTCTTTCTTCAGAGACTTGAAGTTCTTGTCATACAAATCTTTCACTTCCTTCGTAAGAGTCACACCAAGATATTTTATATTGTTAGTGACCATTGTGAAGGGTGATGTTTCCCTGATCTCTTTCTCAGCCAGTTTATCCTTTGTATAGAGAAAGGCCATCCATTTGTTTGAGTTAATTCTATATCCAGCTACTGCACTGAAGCTGTTTATCAGGTTTAGGAGTTCTCTGGTGGTGTTTATGGGGTCAATTATATATACTATCATATCATCTGCAAATAGTGATAATTTGAGTTCTTCCTTTCCAATTTTTATCCCCTTGACCTCCTTTTGTTGTCGAATTGCTCTGGCTAGGACTTCAAGTACTATATTGAATAGGTAGGGAGAAAGTGGGCAGCCTTGTCTGGTCCCTGATTTTAGAGGGATTGCTTCCAGCTTCTCTCCATTTAGTTTGATGTTCGCCACTGGTTTGCTGTAGATGGCTTTTATCATGTTTAGGTAAGGGCCTTGAATTCTTGATCTTTCCAAGACCTTTATCATGAATGGGTGTTGAATTTTGTCAAATGCTTTCTCAGCATCTAAGGAGATGATCATGTGGTTTTTACCTTTGAGTTTGTTTATATAGTGTATTACGTTGATGGATTTCCGTATATTAAACCATCCCTGCATTCCTGGGATGAAGCCTACTTGGTAGTGATGGATGATCATTTTGATGTGTTCTTGGATTCGGTTGGCGAGTAATTTGTTGAGTATTTTTGCGTCGATATTCATAAGGGAAATTGGTCTGAAGTTCTCTATGTTTGTTGTGTCTTTGTGTGGGTTAGGTATCAGAGTAATTGTGGCTTCATAGAATGAATTGGGTAGTGTACCTTCAGATTCTATTTTGTTGAATACTTTGAGAAGAACTGGCACTAGGTCTTCTTTGAAGGTCTGATAGAACTCTGCACTAAACCCATCTAGTCCTGGGCTTTTTTTGGTTGGGAGACTATTAATGACTGCTTCTATTTCTTTAGGAGATATAGGGCTGTTTAGGTCATTAATCTGATCCTGGTTTAACTTTGGAACTTGGTAACTGTCTAGCAAGTTATCCATTTCATCCAGATTTTCCAGGTTTTTTTAATATAACCTTTTGTAGAAAGATCTGATGGTGTTTGGATTTCCTCAGGATCTGTTGTATACAGAGGGAAAAGTAAAGACTAAAACAACTAAACCTACGATAGGGACACGGGAGATCACTCAGACCGGTTCCCAAACAGATAGAACAACTGAAAAAGTTTCTTGGTCGAGGACCAAACTAACTAAGAAACCTATCAAGAAAAACAAAGCACATGGTTGATTTCACCCCTGAGTTTGATTATTTCCTGCCGTCTACTACTCTTAGGTGACTTTGCTTCCATTTGTTCTAGAGCTTGCAGATGTGCTGCTAAGCTACTGGTGTAAGCTCTCTCCATTTTTTTTTTGTAGGAACTCAGAGCTATGAATTTACCTCTCAGGAATGCTTTCATTGTGTCCCATAAATTTGGGTATGTTTTGGCTTCATTTTCATTAAACTCTAGAAAGTCTTTAATTTCTTTCTTTATTCCTTCCTTGACCAAAGTATCATTGAGTAGAGTGTTGTTCAGTTGCCAAGTGAATGATGGTGTTCTGCTACTTATGTTGTTATTGAAGAGCAGCCTTAGTCCATCGTGATCTGATAGGATGCAAGGGACAATTTCAATATTTTTGAATCTGTTGAGGGCTGTTTTGTGGCCAATTATGTGATCAATTTTGGAGAAGGTGCCATGAGGTGCTGAGAAAAATGTATATCCTTTTGTTTTAGGATGAAATATTCTGTAGATATCTGTTAAGTCCATTTGTTTCATAGCTTCCATTAGTTCCAATGAGTCTCTGTTTAGTTTCTGTTTCCAGGATCTGTCCATTGATGAGAGTGGGGTGTTGAAGTCTCCCACTATTATTGTGTGAGGTGCAATGTGTGTTTTAAGCTTTACTAAAATTTCTTTAATGAAAGTGGCTGCCCTTGCATTTGGAGCATAGATATTCGGAATTGAAAGTTCCTCTTGGAAGATTTTGCCTTTGATGAGTATGAAGTGCCCCTCTTTGTCTCTTTTGATAATTTTGGGTTGAAAGTCTATTTTATTCGATATTAGAATGGCTACCCCAGCTTTTTTCTTTGGGCCGTTTTCTTGGAATATTGTTTTCCAGCCTTTCACTCTGAGGTGGTGTCTGTCGTTTTTCCTGAGGTGTGTTTCTTGTAGACAGCAAAATGTCGGGTCCTGTTTGTGTAGCCAGTCTGATAGTCTATGTCTTTTTATTGGAGAATTGAGTCCATTGATATTTAGCGATATTAAGGAACAGTAATTGTTGCTTCCTGTCATTTTTGTTTTTAGAGTTGGGATTTTGTTCTTGTGGCTGACTTCTTTTAGGTTTGTTGAAGGATTACTTTCTTGCTTTCTCTAGGGCAGAGTTTCCGTCCTTGTATTGGTGTTTTTCTGTTATTATCCTTTGAAGGGCTGGATTTGTGGAAAGATATTGTGTGAATTTGAATTTGTCANTCTCCAGGGTTATCTCCTTTTGGTTTTTCTTAATTGTTTCTACTTCCATTTTTAGGTCCTGGATGGTTTTGTTCCATTCCATCACCTGTTTGGTATTGTTTTCCTGTAACTCTCTAAGTATTTCCTCTTTAAATGCTTCTAGTTGTTTATCTGTGTTTTCCTGTAACTCTCTAAGTTTTTCCTCTTTAAATGCTTCTAGCTGTTTATCTGTGTTTTCCTGCATTTCCTTCTTATAGTCCTCCATCATCATCATGACCAGTGACTTCATATCCATGTCCTGCTTTTCTGGTTTGCTGTTGTATCTAGGACTTGATGTGGTGGGTGAGTTTGGATCTGGTGATGCCAAGTACCCTTGGATTCTGTTGCTTCTGTTCTTACGCTTGCGTCCTGCCATCTCTGTCTGAGGAGACCTGGCGTTGGTGCAGACCAGAAAGGACCCACTGTTCTGCCCTGGTCCTTTATCAATCTCCTGGCTGATGTCTCAAGTTCCACGAGATTGGGCCGGAACAGAGGCTGTGTTCCCCTGCTTACCTCAGGTCCCAAGATAGCTTGGGGAGTCCCGAAAGAGCCTAGCAGAGTGCACAGCACCTGTGGCCGGAGACCCGAGCTGGTGCTGGGCAGGCCGGACCAGACCGGAAGGGAGGGGCTGTTCTGCCCTGGGCCGCTATCCATCTCCAGGCTGGTGTCTCAGGTTCCAGGAGATTGGGCTAGAACAGAGGCTGTGTTCCCCTGCTCACTTGAGGTCCCCAGATAGCTTGGAAGGTCCCAAAGAGCCTAAGAGAGTGCACAGTGCCTGAGGCCTGAGCCCTGAGCTCCTGATGTGATCTTAAAGTCCTGGGAGTTGCTGGGCTCAGATGAAAGATGACAGGGTGGAGGGTGCTCTGGCTGGGAGAGGCCCAGCCTTCGGTGGGGCAGAGTTCTCGGATCCTGCCCCTGAGGGTAACTGCTGACCCACTGCTCCCAACACCACCTCTGCACTCCACTCATGCTTAACTCCGATGGGATCTTAAAGTCCTGGGGTATGTGAAGTGCAGTGCAGGCCCTAGCTGCGTCTGCTGGGCTCAGAGGAAAGATGGCGGGTCTGAGTGAGTTTCTAATCTACATGTGACACCATGTTCAGTCCTAGAAAACAACCTGGAGTCAGCTAGCATTTGCTAAGTGAACAAAGTTGGGTGTAGAAGGAGCAGAGGACCTTTAGACAGAAACATGTTCTGGTATGAAACACCATGCCCAGGTTCAGCGATGGTCCATAAGACCAAGTGGTGGGTGGTTTGGAGCCCCGAAGATATCCTAATGCAGGTTTGGCATCTGTTTTAGAAGGATTTTCTTTGTGACCTCTCCTCCCACCAAAAAGAAAAACAAGAACAAAACCTATCATGATGTGAATCAAGACGTGTTACATGAAGAGAAACAAGGATGTCTCCTTTTCTCTAAAAGCCCCTGTAGTCATTAGACTTCTCATATAAATTCTAAAAACTCCACCCCAAATGTTTCAAGTCTCTAAATGAAGAAAACTCTTCTAGGAAGTCAAAACCCGTCTACTAAATCTTAGGGCACAGAGCAAGAGAAGAAACCTATCGGGAAACACTGGGTCTAGAGATCGGCTTTGGCTACCAGTCAGTGGCTGAAACACATTTCTGGAAGCACTGAGCCTCCCACTGGACAATTTCTATACTCATAATTTGTACGAGCATTTTCGATTTGGAATCAAAAGCACGTGCAAAGACTATTAAAAGGAAACCTACGTTTACTTTTCAGTGTCTTTGGCTACCCTCAAGTGTCAGCAACCACCAGTAGGAGGCATTATCTGAACGTTGTTGGGAAATAAAGCATTCCTGGGCAATGACATTGTTTCCTTATCTGGCTGGATGCAGACTGGGGAGGATTGCTGTTTTGAAAGAGCTCCACCCTCAGCCTCAGCCTCAGCCACAGTTGCTGTGTTAAAACCAAGGCAAAACGTCTTTCCCTCTTTGTGTGTGTGTGTGTGTGTGTGTCTCCAACATGGATGCCTTTCAGAGCATTTTAAAATTCTTTCTTAACCAAAAAACTGCTATTGGCTACAGCTTCATGGCTTTGCTCACCGTGGGAAGTGAACGTCTCTTCTCTCTGGTGGCATTTAAGTGCCCCTGCAGCGTGGAGAATACTGCTTATGGGCTGGTTTTTCTCTTTGCCCCTGCCTGGGTGTTGCTGATCCTAGGATTCTTTCTGAATAACAAGGCATGGAGACTCTTCACTGGCTGCTGTATGAACCCCAAAAAAATCTTTCCCAGGAGACGCTGCTGCCGCTTCTTCTACGTCCTGGGCCATATCACACTGAGTTCACTGGTGGCTCCGGTGATGTGGCTTTCTGTGGCTTTGCTTAATGGGACGTTTTATGAATGTGCTATGAGCGGGACAAGAAGCACAAGGCTCCTGGAGATGATTTGCAAGGGCAAGCCCAAAGAGTGCTGGGAAGAACTGCACAAAGTCTCCTGTGGTAAAAGTAGCATGGCCGCTATGGAGAGTGAAGAGGTGAGGCTATCCTTGCAGGCCCAGTCTCAGGTAAGGACAAACATGCCTTTTGCTCCTAGTGGGAACTTCTCTGGCTTCCTTTCATCAGCCAGAGTCTGAGTCTTGCCAGGATATTTTGACACTAAGTGGAAATCGGAACATGATGTAGCATTACGAGAATCTCAGGAAAAGCTTTTTAGGGACAAGATGGCTCAGTAAAATTGCTGATTGGATTGTGGAGTCTCCATTTCCAAAGAGAAAATATCCTCTGGGTTATGCATATGTAAATACTTAAGTGCTCAAAACTATCTCTCTGGGTTGACTCTGTAAATAATTCAGAACACAATGTCATGCACTGAGTGCTAAACCTGAGCTGTAATTAAGCACTACTGTCTCCTATCAATTATTTATTTTCAAGCCGATGTCTCAAAAAAACCCACAGACGCATCTAATTCATCCACTGAAATATAGCTGAGCCAAATCAGTGACCACTTTTCAAAGTATCTTGTGGTATAATTAGCATAGAGATTTCCTTGAGTAACCACAGTGGTGACTGGTATTTCTATGCATGAATGCTGTCAAGATTGAGAGTTTCCCAAATAAGATGGGACTGATCAGTCTTTAAATGGTCTTTGGTAAAGTGTGACCGTATTCCCTGGGGAGTTTATGGCTTTTGCTCTCTGTGCTGTATGACTAAGTAAATTCTCACGCTACTTTAGAAGCTCAGAATTTGGAGAATTGTTTTCCTTGTGGGCAGTAATTTCCAGCTTCAGCTAATCAATACAATGAAGGAACCTGTTATCTTGCCAAGTATCTGAACACAGATCCAAGTGCACAGTCCTTGCCAAGCCTTGCAGCGAAGCTTATTTCTTATTTAGGGGGCTAAACGAGGTAGGAGTAAATCCTGTCTCAGGAATAGTGTTGGTTTCTGGATAAATGCACAGGCACATAGTAATTTTACTTTTTTTTTTTTTTTTTTTTGGCAAGGGCTTACCCTTACAGCAAACACATCAAAGCAAAGTTGGCTTCTACAATATAAGATGGTTACTAGTAAGGTTATAGTCTTCATAAACTAGTAAGTCAAAGAATTTCCCTAAGTAAACTCCTTTGTTTAGTTCATAAAGCATAGGTTAGATATGAGTGCCTTCCATCTTTTGTTGAAGGAAGGTATTCATTACTAATGTTATGATAGTGTGAATGACACATGTCTTACTTCTGTGGGCAGCAGCTCCTCCATTCAGCAGGTGCCAATCCCAAACACTCTTTACTGTATAAGCTCCTCTTTAAATATAAGCTCAGAGAAAGCATGCACACCCGGGCATAGCTTAGATCGAACACAAAGACCTGTTGATACTCTAGTAGAATGAGAAGGACCTATAGGAGGATGCCCAAGAGATGTGACTGAAGGGAGATATATCAATAGCAGGTGCTGACCATGAGATTCAGACAGCAGCAGGCATCACACAGTCCAAAACAATAATTGGGCATGTGGGCGGAGGTGGAAAAGTGCATTCATTCATGGGTGGGGCAGAGCAACATGAAACCCAGCTGGATGATTCTCTGCTCTTAAGGAAGGTGGAATGGAGTAGTGGAAAGAGCTCAGTCATGGAGTCAGCTGGTGTTGAATCCTGATGCTGCCACTCCCCAACTCTGTGATCTAGAACTCTGAACCCCTATTTTCTCATAATAGGGGACAATAGCACCTATTGTGGAAAGTTATTTAGAGATAATGGGCAGAGTCATAAAGATTTTAAAACGTTCCAAGGTGAGAAAACTGTCAGTATTTGGGGGAAGAGACAAATAGGGCAGAAATAGGGGCTGGGATGGGCTCCATCGCCACATTCTAGCTAGAGTTCTAGGGGCTTGGAGGAGTCTGGGAGGAGGACAAGAGTCACCAGTCCGGTGAGAAAGAAAAGAATATGAATCTGATCATATAGTTCTAACTCATGAGGATTATCTCAGGTAGAGGAGAATGGCTTTTACACAAAGGCCCAGTCATAGGGAAGAAGGGGATGCTGAAAGAAAGAGGAAGGACTGAGGGAGTCAACCACAAGCCTACTGGTGCCTGGAGAAGAGGAGGAAGGCTCTCACACAGTCTTGACTGTTCCTCAGTTGGTTATTTTAGAACAGAAAGAGATATTTAAAAACAGGTAGATAACAGGTAGAACTGATTAACTTCTTGCCCAGCTTCCCCCCAAACACTTTCTAAAATGGCTAACCTTAATATTATAGTAGAGACAGGGAGAACCCGTGGTGAGAAGAAATGTGGGTGTTTGGCCTGAGGAGCGGCATTTATATAAAGGCTGGAACCCTTTGATATTCCTACTTCTGGGCCAGAATTTGGGAACCACTGAGTTAGAGCTAAAGCTCTTACCTGAGTGGGACCCATTACCAGTGCAGATTATTGTTTTTGTTGTCAGCTAAGCTCGTGAGCTAAGGGTCCTTTGAACTGAAACCAGAAGGTGCTTTCAAGAAATATGTTAACTACTCGAATATAAAATTAATTCAAGTTATGAAAAGTTAATCTAGAGCAACAAATTTAGAAGATATGTTAACTATAGACTTTAGTTTTAAAAGTTAAAAAAAAAAAGAGGATCATTCCTACTTAAAAAATAGTTCACTTTTTCTAATTTTAGAAATGAAGAACAAATAATCTTTAACGTTTGGAACGACCCCATCCTTTTCTCTCTCTCTCAACCTTTAGATAAGCTTTAAATTCTTACAGCTTCAGCTCATTGCTGCATTATGTCTTTTCTTTCTTTACTGTGAGCAATGAATTTTGGAACCCAGAGAGTGGCTGCTGCTCTCTCTACAAAAAAAGTCACATGGGAAAAGTCATTCAGCAGTGTGTGCATGCACTGATCAACGCCTGGACACCTGTCTAACCAACTGATCATTCATTCAAATGACCACCATGATTCATTAGAAAGAATTCTTTCTTCTACTAATGCTATCTCGATGTACTTTAGTAGTAAGTTATTGAACAATCATTCTTTCCATTTGTCAGCCTTCTCTTTTCCTTTGCATAGCAGTAATGTTGAGTAGAAAATGACTATTGAGTTGACTCTCTATTTTGACTGTTAAAAAAGCATTTAAAGTTAAGGTGAATAATTTCAAATGCAATGGCAGTAATGACTATGGGGTAACATTATTCACCTCCCTGAGACGCCATTTTGCTTTCCTGTGTCCTCAACATTTCTTTTGCTCTTAAGATCCTAGGATGGTGCCTGATTTGTTCGGCATCCTTCTTCTCCCTGCTGACCACTTGTTATGCACGCTGCAGATCTAAAGTCAGCTATCTGCAGCTGAGTTTTTGGAGGACATACGCACAAAGGGAGAAGGAGCAACTGGAAAACAAACTTCTGGAATGTGCTAACAAGTTAAGTGAGAGGAACCTCAAATGCTTTTTTGAAAACAAGAAGCCAGATCCCTTTCCCATGCCCTCATTTGGTGCCTGGGAGGCTGCATCCGAGCTACACTCCTTCCACCAAGACCGTGAGCACTACAGCACCCTCCACAAAGTGGTAGATGATGGTATGGAACAAACCCCGCAAGAGGAAGAAACAACAATGATCCTTGTGGGTAGTGCCCAGAGTTTGTGAATCGTCTACCATTCCGGGCTCAGATATCTAGTAGTACACTCATTCTGAGTTGAGTTTTCTGCTGTTTCCATGACAACCTGAGCCTCTGCATTTTCTCACCATCAGAGCTTCTTTAGAAAATAATAACACAGTGGGAAATTGTTCTGAAGCCTCCAAGAGCAACGTCTGGATGTGCTCATACTGATTGATGATGCTAAGTGATGACAGACACTTTGAGCTGGTGGAGGGTTGTGTCCAGGAGATCCAACAGTTGATCCAAGCTCTAAGTTTTTATAACTCAGCCCTCAGAGTCTGGCAAGATGGTCTGCCACTGTTTACAAGCATCTGCCATGATATTCAGGGAGAGGTCTGTGCCCAGTGGTATCCACACAGTGGCCATTAAGAACCCTTTCAGAAATATATCCGACACATTTTAAGTTGGAAGGAATTCTGCCATTTAATTAACATTCCTTTCTATAGAATACCACCATTCCCAAGACTCTCTAAACTGAAAGAATATAATGTCTAAAAAAATCAGAGGTTCCTGCATTTTCCCCAATTTCTGAAAGTCTACCTGGGACAGGGCTACCACATAACTGCTATGGGTGGGAGGCACTTATACCATCACAGGACAATTTCTACATTCAAAAGACAACCACATAAGGCATACATACAAGACTGCATTGATATAAAGACAAATATGTTAATATTGTATATTAAAGTAGTTTTTCACAAAAATCCATTTTTTTTCTTGTTTTAAAATTGAAAACCACTTTTATGGATCTCCACTAAAATTTCTGGTCCAGGGCATGGTGTCTGCTGTGTTATAGGTAAGTCTTAGTTTCTTTGGGCTACTATAACAAAGGCCACAGAATATGTGGCTTATAAACACATATTAGTGAGCCGTTCCCAAGCCCATTCCTTTCAGAAAGTTCCTTACACAAGCTCCCTAAGTTTGAGATTCCTTCTAGGTAGCCCCACCTGCAATAACAAACTGCCACACTTCCAAAGTTCTCAATACAGGCCATCTTGTTTTCTCACCTCCAGAGACCTGCATCCTCTGGACACTAAAGAACATACCAATTTGCTCTCCCAGTCTCCACCCATCCCCTCCAAGGCTTTTGAGGGGATAGATAAGATGTCTTCTGCTTGTTTGCCTCCTGCTTAAAATAGCACTCCATAGGACCAGAAGTCAGGAAGAGAACCTGACTCATCTCAAGGTGACTTGTTAAGAGTAGGAGTATCGGCTCTTCTGCTTAGTAAGCAAAAAGTACAGGCTGCTGGCTTGTCGTCTTGGATATCCTCGGATAGGGCATCCATAATCCTAAGTATAAGCTTGTTGAATATAGAAAGGCCCAAAGGTAGAGGGAGGCAGAGATATGCCCCAGTGATTTTTCCTTACTCCTCAGCTTCCTGCAACTAAGCTACTTTTCTAGAACTGCCTTTGCCTTTGGCCCAACCCAAGAAATGTATGGCTATTGGCTGGGTTCCATCTGCTTTCGAGGTCTTAGTAAACACTTAGAGATAGTCAAGAAGGGTTTGCAGAGAGATGCTCACTGTTCACTGTTTTATTTTGGCCTCTGCCTTGTCTTGCCCCTGTATTCCCATCCCCAGCACACACTCTCAATGCTGCTTCTTGGGAACCTGAAGGATGTTGTATTTAATCTTTCTGTATTAATATTCCAAGCCTACAAGCATGGGTGTTTCCTCTCAAACTGATATATTCTCCAATGTAAATTGAGTGTCCTATAATTCAAATAATTTCTAACATTAACTGCAATTAAGCATGGCTCCCAAGTTGGTTTAGAGCCCATTTCCCAAGAATATTTCCTGGCACTAGATGCAATTCACACGCAGAAGGCTCCTGGACTACTTTCAAGTTGTGCTGGGTACAGCTACCAGATTCAGGCCAATGAGAGACCATCTCTGGAAAAACAAGCCTGATGCCTCTTTTTTGTGATTCTCTGTCCTTGTGTCTGTTCCCTCAACTTGCCCAGCCCCAGACAGGGTTTCTCTGTGTAGCCTTGGTTGTCCTGAAATTCACTTTGTAGAACAGGCTGGCCTTAAATTCATAGATCTGCCTGCCTCCTGAATGCTGAGATTAAAGGCATATGCCACCACATCCACCTAGGCCGATGACTCTTCTTCTTTTTTTTTTTTTTTTTTTGGTTTTTCGAGACAGGGTTTCTCTGTGTAGCCCTGGCTGTCCTGGAACTCACTTTGTAGACCAGGCTGGCCTTGAACTCAGAAATCCACCTGCCTCTGCCTCCCGAGTGCTGGGATTAAAGGCATGCACCATCACGCCTGGCTCGGCTGATGACTCTTAAGGAATGACAGAGACATTGTTATCTGGCCTTGGCATATATGCTTATAGAAGAGTATTCACCCATGCACACGTTCATCTACACATTCCTACAATATACATATTCCTACAATATACACACTAAACAAATGAATAAAACTAAGAGGCCCCTATGCAAAATGAGGCAGCCTAGTTTACATACGATGACATGGAGCATTTAAATTTCTCTGCTGAATGAGTAGTAATACATGGTAGTAGTGTCAGGGAGGGAAGGTGCCTGGAGGAGACCTAATGTCCTGTTGTAAAACCTCATCACAAGCAGAAAGGGAGGACAGACAATTGCCAGTAAAGTGAAAGGAAACAGGGGTTTTGTTTAGGGACTTTCAGAATCCACTGACCATCAAGCCTTAACAGATGCTTCTCTACGACTAAAGGAAAAACATTGTTCTCAAATGTAATTACTAAAATTTAAGGATCATTTCCCTGAAGGGTCCTCTTCCTCATATTGGAACACTAACAAAAGCTGCTAACATGTCTCTGGGTTCTTCCCCAGTCTGTAAGAATGATCTCCAAGAGTTATAAAGTCTGTAGCCCTCAGTGGCTGCACACACACACACACACACACACACACACACACACACACACACACTTTCCACAAGAAGCAGTTTTCCACATTTCTCTTCTACCCATCCCCATAAAACAGAACAGATCATCTATGTGTTAGATTATATTACACTGTTTTTTTCTACTTAATGCGAGAAAATATTTAGGTGGTTACATATTTTTAAAGTTTCTTTTTAAAAATAACATATCTGCCATATTTCTAGTCCAAATAGTAGAAATTCTTAAACTATTTTATGAGTTTGTTTGACTTTTAATATTGTCATCTTTGAAATATTAGAAATTTTATAACCACAAAAATTTTTCTTTCCTTTTAATTTATCTCTACTCCTTTGTTTTCTGCCCAAAAATCTTAAGTAGGAAAATGGTCTGACATTCAGCTAACTCAGATGCCAGCCTTCTCTGGAATGCTGTGCTATGTTGGGCTGTGACTTCTGTGGAATTTAATTCCCATTTACCAAGGGCTCCCACTTATTTTAATATATGTGAGATGAAAAAGAAAAAAAAAAAACAGAAGAAATGAAAACAGTTCATTATGCTTCTGCTTTAGGTTATGAGTTAGGCTTTGCCAAATAGTAACGGCAAAAGAATATGTTAATCTTAAATGTAATCTGATTAACATCCAGTTTTTTTCCAGTTGAAGCATTAGAGGAGGTGATGAATCCATTCCAAGCTTAAAATGTGGCCCTGATGATGCTTTGGCCCTCATTCCTGCTTTTCCTGCAGTGTGCTGAGAATCGCTGTCTCTGGCCTGGCCTTCAGTTTCCACTCAATTTGTTGTGAGTCTTTATATTGCATGTCTTTCCAGACTGTATTAACAAACGGCCTTTCTGCTTGGCCTCCCCACCCAAGCCCTCAGCTCCATGTACTATATAAGGACTGCCTGCATCTTAAACTCGGAACACTTGGAATTTATTTCACTGTCTCATTGTTTCCAGTCTTTAACTGTATAAGAAGCATAGAAAACAGCATATAATTTCTAAAAGTTATTCTTGTATTAGATAGTGGCAAAGCATCTAAGTAGTTTAATATTTGGGGTGAATTCTGTAAAATAAGAATGTCTCTTCTTCCTATCCTCCTCACTAACAGCTTGTCCTGGAGAGAGCATTGAGTTTCCAGGATGAGTATCTTTGAGTAGGCTTATTGGACATGTCCTATGTTTATTTCTGCCCTAGGAAATAATGTGGGGAGTCAGAGTCCCCTTTAGAAGATGGGAGTGGTCTTACCACCTGGAGAAGCGGACAGCTAGGCAATCACAGTGATATACTACTTGCTCAGATGAGGCCCAGGAATAGGTCAATCAGCAAATATCAGTTCTATAGAATAGTCAGAGATTTTTTAACAAATAGAATAACAGAAACAAAAAGGTTGAGAACAAAAAGATACTGCTGGGTCCCAAATGGGAGTAATGATGACAGTAGTAAATGGATAGCAGGGTCCAGCCCAGGCAGGACCCTGACTGGCAAACAGAAGGTCTGCTATCAGGTAAATAGACACCTAAACTCAGAATTTCTCAAGAATCTCTTTGGGAAGGCCATTACTTTCCTTATCTATACCCTAATAACTAACCCCCTTGGACAAAGGCAAATTAACCAAAACAGCCGGCCACAAATCAAAGTCCCCATGCAAACTCCCAGACTCTTCTGGCCTGCAGCTGCCCTCTGCTACTGCCTGTCCTAATAAAATCAATAAATCTTTTCTTGCAGGGTGCTGTCCTCTCTTCTCCAGCAGTTTGTGTCCCCCAGTAAATTTTTCTTTCTATCCATGGAGTTCATGGGTTTCATGGTGCCTTGCCTACAGATTTCTGGTTCTCTATTGCACTTTTTTTTTTTTGGTTTTTCGAGACAGGGTTTCTCTGTATAGCCCTGGCTGTCCTGGAACTCACTTTGTGGACCAGGCTGGCCTCGAACTCAGAAACCCACCTGCCTCTGCCTCCCGAGTGCTGGGATTAAAGGCATGCACCACCACGCCCGGCTTCCATTGCACTCTTTTGACTACATTTGTTTTTAACAGATAACTTAGGATAAGTTGTAGAAGAAGGTGTATGTGCAGTGTGCATGTGTGTGTGTATATGTGTACATGTGTACATGTGTGTGTGCCTGCTTGTGTGTGTGTACATGTGTGTGCACAAAATAGGCAGGTAAGAGGGCATAGAAAGTGGCTGTAAAGGGGAAATAGAGATTTCTACCCTGACAAAAGGAAGGCCGTCCAGAGGCTGGCCACTGCTAGCCCTTGGCAGTGCCATGGTGGCAACACAGTGTACCTGGGAAAGCTACAGAAGTTTTCATGGTGAACTATGCTAGCATTCAGGGTAAATAATTTTTAAAAATTCAGGGTAAATAATGAAAAATGTTAAAAAAAAAAAAAGAAGGAAGACAAATATAATTAAGAAGAAGAGGAGGAGGAGGAAGAAGAAAAAAAGAAGAGAAAGAATGGAGAGTAAGTAAAATACAGAAACATAAAGTACAAAAAGCATTTCTCTTTAAAACAAAAAAATTTAAAAAGAAAAAACCTCAGACACACTGATGCTTCTGTCTTGAGAAATCTGGTTCAAATTCATTTTATCTTGGCAGTTTTCCTATTTACATAAAAAAATCAGGTCACCTCATGCAACACTATTTGTAAAAACACAGAATGTCCACAGAAAGGACTGGAAGCATTTACGTGAGGTTGGGGGAGAAACAAAAGAAAATCCCCATAGAACTAGATGACAAGGGCAAGCTTGCACGCTTGCTTCACGCTTGCTTCCTTCCTCAACTCAAAAGAATACCCAACCTGTCTCCTGCACCACAACATCACTTTCCTAAGGGCTTGTCTGCCTCTTTGTTATCAAAGTTTCCCTTTGTGTCTACTATTCTGAGAAATGTCTGTCCACTCTCACTAATGGTCCTAATACTTAATACCGACTTTCAACAAGCAATGCGGTATCACTTGGAGTGCTTCCTAGAGGAAGCATTTTTTTTTTAAGATTTACTTACTCAATTATTATCTGTAAATCACTTAAGGCAGACAGTTCTTTCTACTGCAATACCCATGGTAAGTACAAGTGGAGCCTGATGCACTAAGGGTCCCTGCCAAGTCTAACCTTTCTGAAATGAATAAAGTGAACAGAGGGTTCTGAGAAGGTAAGAGTTACATTTGACTATTTTCCTGGGCAGGAAGAACCAATGACTTTGCACTGTTTGTAAATCTCAGAATGTTTTTAATACTCAAGCATTATTTCTGAGGGATTCCCATGATGGCATGCTCTGTCTCATGACCCTGCCATAGTGGTCATGGTTAATAGGCTGCCGTGGGCATTTGAGAGCCTGGCAGTCCATCTTGTTTCTCTAGAGGATCTGAAAATGACCTAACATAAAATCTTTATCGAGAAGGTTCCTAATGAGTGGGCATATTAAAATGTTCCTCTCAGAACTACAAGCATATGATACACAGAGAAAGTTACAGTGAATGACTGATTGGGCAGAAGACAAACAATACTCAGAGAAAACAGTGGTTTTTTTGCTCACAAAGTAGCTTGAATTCAACCTGGAACTCACAGAAGGAAAAGACCAACTCTTTGAAGTTGTTCTCTAACATCCACTTAGGATACACACACACACACACACACATTTTAAAAATGGGCAAAATCTACAAGACAGAGAATCCTGTGTAGCACTAGAAGCATGAAACAAAACAAAACAACTGAGAAAATATTAGAAGCTACCTGTAAGAAGAAACAAGTAACTAGCAGAAAGTCACCAAAATGGAGAGACTACAACAGGGAGTCCAGAGAGGCCTGATGAGACCGATGGAGCAGTTTTCCAATTCTGATCTTCTTGGGGATTAATATTACACCTCAAAATATACTTCAGGAAACCTTGTGACAAACCCTAATGCTGGCAACTAAATGAGTCCATCTACAGCATTTTGGCTCCATGATAAGTTTTAGGATGCATTTCAAACATTTCTCAAAATAAAGTGAAAATATAATTAGTAATTACTTAATTACCTATTTACTATTTACATTTTGCAATTGCAGCTGATCTCGAAGTAGAGGATTGAATATCTCTCTTCTGAAATTTTCCATAGTCATATGGATAGGCAGTGGTAAAAATAAACATGTTGATGAAATTATCAAGATGAATTCACTGTCTATTATTTAATGAGAATCAGAGACTTTCCTGTCCTGGATTCTGCTGTAGTTTAAGTCTTGCTACTGTGGATTGTTACTATAAGCTACCAGATACATCTGGAACACTGGGTTTTCAATGTAGCAAATATGCTTGGATCACAGGATTCTTCTTCATTTGGTAGAAGCTAAGGTAGAACAGGAAAGGGTGGTAATCTTCAACTATAGATGAAGGTAGACCATAGCTCTAGTTCTCTGTGTGTTTGGACAAAATAGAAAAAAAGATACCCTGCATATATGTGTGATTTTTTTTTAAAAAATTCTGAGTTCACATTAATAACACCTAATAAAGTCTATACTGTGTGGCAGAGCAGGCTAAATATAGCAGTGTTGGACAATTTTCTCCATTTAATAAGCTTGCTCATATAACAGAGAAATGAGATTGCCTAGAAAGAAAAGATTGCACTGGAAAAATACAAATTAAACAGTTTACATGTACTTCTCTGAAGAGAAGCTATTTTCTTTGACCAGAATCTCACGTTGATGCCTAGCCTAGCTTCCCTGCCTAGGGGATCCTCCCACCTCAGACTGCTGAAGAGCAAGGACTATTAGCATGGCCACTATGGCAGCTGTTTCTATAGTCCTCAGGACATTTTTGTTATAGGAAGATGGGGAATTGAAATACATACAAACAAAACTAATCGATAGAAAAAAATTGGAAAATTAACTGTAAAATAATTGTATTTCTCAGACTGGTTAAAACTTTAGACTCAGGAGAGATGTCCCCTATCCCTCACCAGCTGCAGCACTGAAGAGCGGACCCGGCCTAACCCGGGCAGCACAGTAAAGATGGCCCTGATGGAGAAGGGGTAGGTGAGCTGGCCTTGAGGTTGTGAAAGCAGGAGAGCTATTCCAGCCTCTCACCATCTGCAGCACTTGAGAGAGCATGCCTCGGCATCTAACCTGCTCAGCACGGTAGAGCTGGTCTTGCTGACATGGGTGCTGGTGAACTGGCTGGAGGCCTTGAGAGCAGGAGAGCTGTCCCTCGCCAGATGCAGCATTGGGTACAGTAGCCAGGGTAGTGTTGGAGAACTTGCTCTGGTGGTATGGGGGAAAGACGGCTGGCAGGCTGACCAACTTAAATCCAAGAATCTGAGTTGGTCCACCCAACATCTACCTCATCTAGGAACTGCTGGTGTGTGTGGAAGGGATGGTCCTACAGATCCAAAGATGCAGGATCTCCAAGACACAAGATAACAATAGGATAGCCAAGAAGAGTCCTGGAGAGGTTCCAGTATTGGTAGTACAGCAGAAGCAAGAGGCCTGAACCAGACCAATGATTCATCTCAATGAACATTTGTAAGTAAAGATGTCACACCAAAGCCTCCACAATGAGATCTGTTGTTGATATTTATTTATTTATTTATTTGTTTGTTTTGTTTTTATTTTCTTTTGGGAGGTTGCAATGGCAGAGGTGGATATGAAGGGACAGGGGTATGGGATTGGGGTGCAAGATGTTATATTCACAAAGAATCAATAAAATAGTTAAAAAAAAAACCATGTTAGATGCAAAGGTATATATATGTTGCTCACTCTTTACAATAGAGGGATTTAAGGGACAGAATCACATGTTCTCTTTCCTTTCTAAGGTGGCTATTTGCTTACTTATCTTGACACTATGTATAACTTTTGTCCCACAAACTGAATTTTATCCTTTTGCCACCATGAAACCAACAGATACTTCAGAAGGTGAGTATGACTTATAAGTCTATGAGGCCTTCACATTTTCATTAAGGCTGAGCCAAGAACTCTTACCATACTTGTTATGGACAGAGTCTGCCACCGTGTCTTGTATGTCATGTCCTTGAGATTACAGAGAACAGATTTGGTCAGCAGTATTCCGGGGTTCTTGGCCATTCGACCATGTAGTAGCCCCTCCAACAGTAATAAAGTTGACATTGGAAATAATAGCCATGACAGTGAGTTAGAGAGAGAATTGGTCATCACAGGGAAGAAACTCATATAAACCAGAGGCAGTGGGTGTATTTGACAAATTCCACGATGTTCAGTAAAAAGTCCTTAATCCGAAGAAGAGTTTACTGACTGAGAATAGAGCTCCTTCTCACTCTACTTGTTTTCAGTGGCATCCTCTGGGAAAAGGAAAAAAAAATGTGGCTCCCTTTGCTCCTCTACAACCCAGCTTGAGTTGCCTAGACAACCATGAAGCAGTCAGAGTGTAAAAACAACAAAACAAAAGCAGGTGGGATGAGGTCAAACGTAAAGCCACAAAAGTAAAAACGTGCCATAGCAATGGTTATAGAAATATTCAACAGAATAGCCTGTGCTCTCTGTATTGGTTATAAGACAAATGCCATTCTTAACTGCTCTGTGATGCTCCATCTAGAACATATAAGCTTCCTTCCATTACAAGTAGAAGATGCTATAGTAACAGATGGAGAGACACCTTCTCTGAATCATCCTTTTTTGGTTTGCACCTACCTTAGTAACTAAGGTGCATGGGATGCCCACCCTTTCTAATGTACCAGCCTCAGATAACTTGCACTCCATGGAAGACTTCCTATAGGCTGATTTTGTCTAATAGTTACTTGTGTGTTTACTCTAGGTTTGAAACATTTCTTCCTGGAGGAAGAATGAGACTCATAAGAAATTTCTGATTTAGTAAACTCAAGAGATCCCTTCCCAAATGTGTGTGTGTGTGTGTGTGTGTGTGTGTGTGTGTGTGTGCGCGCACACCTGTGCAGAAATCATCTTGTGTATGGTGGCTGCATCCTTCAGTAGTGTAACTGCCTGCAAGTCATTCAGGGAACTCCACTGATGCAGGCTTTGTCAATCATTACCTATGCTAGGGCATGCTTTTCATGATATAGCTGCCCAAGTCACCCATGCTCCTATGGGAAACCTCTTACCCATGCCCCTGTAAGGAAGCCCAATAAACTCCTTGTTTCACAAAGTTGCATTTGGATGATATCTAGAGTGGACATATGTTTGTTCATGTCTTCATAGGAAAAAATATGCAACATTGCCAACATCAGTCTCAGCCTGGGTACCCAGGAAAGTTTTTTTTACTGTCTGTGGTCTGAATCTTTCTTCCTTCAACCAGATTTGAACTTCAGGCTTTTTTCCTTCAAAATGTGTCCCTTCTTTGTATATTCTTTCTTACCCCTAGATTCTTCAGTATGCACTGTTCCTTCCTTGGTAGTCAATCCCTATATAAAGTTTACATTTTTTTATGTTTAGAATTCCTTGTTGGAACCATTGCATAGATTTTGTGTCCTGTATCTGAGCATTCCAACAAGGACTGCTGAGGCTTTCCAATTCATGGCACATTCGTGCAAAAATGCCCTATAATGCCAGACTTCAATGCTAAGGCAGCAAATGACTGCTTCTGGGTAAAGACCTCTATTTTAATCCATTATTTACTTATTGCTGGCAGTAGAGACTGCACCTAAGATCCCAGGCATTTAAATCAATGCTCTACTGCTGGGCTGGAGCTCCAATCTTCATACTTCAATTGCCTTGGCAGTCTTTGACCCCAGGGATATCCCCCACTTAAAACAGCATAGGAATGAGAGACTCCAAAACGTTGGGATTTTTTGCATGGATTTGGTGATGAAAGTGCAGTATGTTCAGATCAGAAGCAGGATTTTTAAAATGTGACTGGTGTGATTTACTGTAAGCTTTTCATGTAGACTTAACTGTAGTCTTAAACAAACTTCTTTTTAAAATTAAAAATGATTCAGCCTGGAAAAAGTATTTGTCTGCTATGCAGACTTTTCTCTGCAGTGTGCCCCCCCCACCAAATCTTTTGCCCTAGAGCTGTAGTTCTCAACCTATGGGGTCAAATGGGGTCAAATGACCCTTTCATCGAACTTGCCTAAGACTTTTGGAAAACACAGATATTTATATTACCATTCATAAGAGCAGCAAAATTATAGTTATGAAGTAGCAGGGAAAATAATTTTATAGTTGAGGTCACCACAACAAGAGGAGATGTATTAAAGGATTAAAAAGGTTTGTGAACCTTATGCTTACCATGTTCACTATATAAATTTCCCCCCTTCCTTCCTCCCTTTAATTATTTTATTGATTTTATATCACCCCCAAAATCCTTGCTTATATTATTTAATTAAGCTAAAATTTCATTTTGTACTATAAAAGAATATGATTGTTTCCTTTCTGGCGTTTTCAGCAAGTGTAGTATATTGGAGTTTAAGATTTTAAGCCTGCGATCAAAGTTTCAGGGGAATACACTGTACTTTTCATGGATTAAGAAAATTTATTCAATGAAAATGAAGCCACAACATACCCAAATTTATGGGACAGAATGAAAGCAGTCCTAAGAGGAAAACTCATAGCTCTGGGTACCTCCAAAAAGAAACTGGAGAGAGCATACACTAGCAGCTTGACAGCATATCTGAAAGCTCAAGAACAAAAAGAAGCAAATACACCCAAGAGGAGTAGACAGCAGGAAATAATCAAACTCTGGAATGAAATCAATTAAATAGAAACAAAAATAACTGTAAAAAGAATCAACCTAACCAGGAGCTGGTTCTTTGAGAAAATCAACCAGATAGATAAACCCCTATCCAGACTAATCAGAGGGCACAGAGACAGTATCCTAATTAACAAAATCAGAAATAAAAAGAGAGCCATGACAACAGAAACTAAGAAGATCTAAAAAATCATCAGACCCTGCTACAAAAGCATATACTCAAAAAAAAAAAAAAAAAAAAAAAAAAAAAAAAAAAAAAAAAAAAAAAAAAAAAAAAAAAAAAAAAAAAAAAAAAAAAAAAAAAAAAAAAAAAAAAAAAAAAAAAAAAAAAAAAAAAAAAAAAAAAAAAAAAAAAAAAAAAAAAAAAAAAAAAAACACCTGGAAAATCTGGCTGAAATGGACAGTTTTCTAGACAGATACCAGGTACCAAAGATAAATCAGGATCAAATAAACCATCTAAACAGTCCCATAACCCCTAAAGAAATAGAAGCAGTCATTAATAGTCCCCTAACCAATACAAAACAAAAACAAAACAACAACAAAAAAACAAACAAAAAACCCAGGACCAGATGGGTTTAGTGCAGAGTTCTATCAGACCTTCCAAGAAGACCTAATACCAATATTCTTCAAACTATTCCACAAAATAGAAACAGAAAGAACATTAACCAATTCATTCTATTAAGCCACAATTACTCTGATACATAAACCACACAAAGACTCAACTAAGAAAGAGAACTTCAGAACAATTTTCTTTATGAATATTGGTGCAAAAATACTCCATAAAATTCTTGCAAACTGACTCCAAGAACACATCAAAACCGTCACCCATAATGATCCCAGGGATGCAAGGATGGTTCATATCCAGAAATCCATTGACATAATCCACTATATATAAACAAACTCAAGAAAACAACCATATGATCATTTCATCAGATGCTGAGAAAGCATTTGACAAAATTCAACATTTCTTCAGGTTAAAAATCTTGCAAAGATCAGGAATTCAAGGCCCATACCTAAACATAGTAAAAGCAATATAGAGCAAACCAGTAGCCAACATCAAACTAAAATCAGAGACTAGACAAGGCAGCCCACTTCATCTCTATCTATTCAATATAGTACTTGAAGTCCTAGCCAGAGCAGCTAGACAAAAAAAAAAAAAAAAAAAAAAAAAAAAAAAAAGGAGGTCAAAGGGATACAAACTGGAAAGGAAGATGTCAAAATATCACTATTTATAGATGATATGATAGTATACTTCAGTGACCCCAAAAATTCCACCAGAGAACTCCTAAACCTTATAAAAAACTTTAGCAAAGTGACTGGATATAAAATTAACTCAAACAAATCAGTGGCCTTCCTCTACTCAAAGGATAAACAGGCTGAGAAAGAAATTAGGGAAACAACACCCTTTACAATAGTAACAAATAATATAAAATACCTTGGTGTGACTCTAAGCAAATGAAAGATCTGTATGACAAAACTTCAAGGCTCTGCGAAGAAAGAAATTGAAGATGGTCTCAGAAGATGAAAAGCTCTCCCATGCTCATGGATTGGTAGGATTAATATAATAAGAAAGGCCATCTTGCCAAAAGCAATCTGCAGATTCAATGCAATCCCCACCAAAACTCCAACTCAATTCTTCATAGAGTTAGAAAGAGCAATTTGCAAATTCATCTGAAATAACAAAAAATTCAGGATATCGAAAACCATCTCAACAACAAAAGAACTTTTGGGGGAAATCACTGTCCCAGACCTCAAGTTGTACTTCAGAGCAATTGTGATTTAAAAAAAAAAAAAACTGCATGGTATTGGTACAGTGACAGTCAGGTAGATGAATGGAATAGAATTGAAGACCCAGAAATGAACCCACACACCTATGGTAACTTGATTTTTGACAAAGGAGCTAAAACCATCCAGTGGGAAAGAAAAAAGCATTTTCAACAAATGGTGCTGGTTCAACTGTTGTTTGGCATGTAGAAGAATGCAAATTGATCCATTCTTATCTCCTTGTAAAAATCTCAAGTCCAAGTGGATCAAGGACCTCCACATAAAACCAGATATACTGAAACTAATAGAAGAGAAAGTGGTGAAGAGCCTTGAGCACATGAGCACAGGGGAAAATTTCCTGAACAGAACACCAATGGTTCAGCGGGTAAGAGCACCCGACTGCTCTTCCGAAGGTGATGAGTTCAAATCGCAGCAACCACATGGTGGCTTACAACCACCTGTAATGAGATCTGACGCCCTCCTCTGGTGCGTCTGAAGTCAGCTATAGTGTACTTATGAATAATAATAAATGAATCCTTGGACCAGAGAGAGCAGGGACCGAGCAAAGTGGGGCCTACCAGAGCAAGCGGGGCTGGCCGGAGCAAGCGGGGCAGACCAGAGCGAGCAGGGTTGACCGGAACATGGAAAAAAAAATTGACAAATGGAACTTCATAAAATTGCAAAGCTTCTGCAAGGCAAAGGACACTGTCAATAGGACAAAAGACAACCAACAGATTGGGAAAAGATCTTTACCAACCCTACATCAGATAGAGGGCTAATATCCAAAGAACTAAAACAATTAGACTCCAGAGAACCAAGTAACCCTATTAAAAAATTGGGTACAGAGATAAAAAAAATAATTCTCAACTGAGGAATACCGAATGGCTGAGAAGCACCTAACGAAATGTTCAACATCCTTCATCATCAGGGAAATGCAAGTCAAAACAACTCTGAGATTCTACCTCACACCAATCAGAATGGCTAAGACAAAAACTCAGGTGACAGCAGATGCTGGCGAGGATGTGGTGAAAGAGGAACACTCCTCCATTGCTGGTAGGATTGCAAGCTGGTACAATCACTCTGGAAATCAGTTTGGTGGTTCCTCAGAAAATTGGACATAGTACTATCTAACAACCCAGCTAAATCACTCATGAGCATATTCCCATAAGATGTTTCAACATGTAATAAGGACACATGGCCCACTATGTTCATAGCAGCCTTATTTATAATAGCCAAAAGCTGATAAGAATCCAGATGTCACTCAATAGAGGAATGGATATAGAAAATGTGGTACATTTACACAATAGAGTACTACTCAGTTATTTAAAACAATGAATTCATAAAATTCTTAGGCAAATGGATGGGACTAGAAAATATCCTCCTGAGTGAGGTAACCTAACCACAAAAGAACACACGTGGATTGCACTCACTGATAAGTGGATATTAGCCTAGAAGCTCAGAATACCAAAGATACAATTCACAGACCACATGAAGCTCAAGAAGAAGGAAGACCAATGTGTGGATGCTTCAGTCCTTCTTAGAATGGGGAACAAAATATTCATGGGAGGAAACACAGAGACAAAATTTGAAGTAGAGACTGAAGGAAAGGCCATCCAGAAACTACCCCACCTGGGGATTGATCCATCCCATATACTGTCACCAAACCCAGGCACTATTGTAGATGCCAACAAGTGCTTGCTGACAGGAGCCAGATATAGCTGTCTCCTGAGAGGCTCTCCTATTGCCTGATAAATACAGAGGTGGATGTTCTCAGTCAACCATGAACAGGGTCCCCAATGAATGAGCTAGAGAAAGGACCCAAGGAGCTGAAGGGGTTTCCAGCCCCATAGGAGGAACAACAATATGAACCAACCAGTACCACCAGAGCTCTCAGGGATTAAACCACCAACCAAAGAGTATACATGGAGAGACCCATGGCTCCAACCACATATATAGCAGAGGATGACCTTGTCAGTCATCAATGGGAGGAAAGGGCTTTGGTCCTGTGAAAGCTTGATGTTCCAGTATAGGGGAATGCCAGGATAGGGAAGTGGGAGTGGGTGGATTGGTGAGCAGGGGGAGGTGAGATAGGATAGTGGGTTTTTTTGGGGGGGAACCAGGAAAAAGGGTAACATTTGAAATGTATATAAAGGAAATATCTAATAAAAAATAAAATAAAAGAAAATTTATTTGTGTGAAATACTGGGATATATCAATTACACTGGCAAATTATAATTGGTCTCTATGGCATCCCAGAGAAATCATCACATTGATCCTAACCCAATGGTAGAAACTTTCCTAGCATTGATGAGCAGCACCAGTTGAAGGCCAAGCAGTTAGAAATACAGACAGTAACCAGACAACGTGGACGCTGTGAGGGAGGCTTTGGCAGCTGCACTCACCACAACTGGGTGAAGTTGGCTAAACCCAGAGTTCAGCCAAAGAAATAAAAATAAAATAATCTGGATATCAGGCTAGCAGCACAGAGAGAGAGAGAGAGAGAGAGAGAGAGAGAGAGAGAGAGAGAGATTCCAGCAGTCTAAGTGACTTGCTCAAGATCACACAGTAGGCTTGTGGCTGAGCAGGATGGGAATTGTCTGTCTTCTAATCCTTACATCACTTGCATCATGATTAGGTAAGCACTTAAAAAGCATCTGTTCTTAAATGACTTCCCCTGACTCCTGTGCTGTGAGTCAAACTTAAGCCTCACAGATGATGTGGGAGGGCTAGAATAGAGCTGCATCCCCAGAACTTAAACATCTAAAACATTATGATGGTTCTAGTCAAGCCTGGCTTATATAATCATCTTTATTTCAAAAATCACGTTAATTTCTGCTTAGTTTCTTGTAGTAGTTAAAATGTCTTACCTTAACTGTGCTTGATAATCCAATATATATTTTGTCACTAAGGAAGTGGTTCTAGTCATTAGGTCAAAGACAAGTATGGCTGTATTTCCTACTTTATCTTATAGTAGACAGGACGATATATGATCTGTAAGTAAGAAATGAATTTCCTAGCACTGCTTTTCAACAGCTAAAGTCAGTGCTGGCCAGTCTATTTCAACTTACACCCTTTTCTTTTCTTTTCTTTTCTTTTCTTTTCTTTTCTTTTCTTTTCTTTTCTTTTCTTTTCTTTTCTTTTTTTATTAGATGTTTTCTTCATTTACATTTCAAATGCTATCCCCTTTCTTTGTTTCCTCTCTGAAAATTCCCTATACCCTTCCCCCTCCCCCTGCTCCCCAACCCACCCACACCCATTTCCTGGCCCTGGCATTTCCCTATACTGGGGCATATAATCTTCACAAGACCAAGGGCCTCTCCTCCCATTGATGGCCAACTAGGCCATTATCTGCTACATATGCAACTAGAAACACGAGCTCTAAGGGTACTGGTTAGTTCATATTGTTGTTCTTCCTAAAGGGCTGCAGACCTCTTCAGCTCCTTGGGTACTTTTTTCTAGCTCCTTCACTGGGGACCCTGTGTTCCATCCACTAGATGACTGTGAGCATCCACTTCTGTATTTGCCAGGCACTGGCATAGCCTCACAGGAGACAGCTATATCAGGGTCCGTTCTGTCAGCAAAATCTTATTGTGTATATAGTAATGTCTGGGTTTGGATGTTTATGGGATGGATCCCGGGATGGGGCAGTCTCTGGTTGGTCCTTCCTTCAGTCTCAGCTCTGAATTTTGTCTCTGAAACTCCTTCCATGGGTATTTTGTTCCCTCTTCTAAGAAGGAACAAAGTATCCACACTTTGGTCTTCCTTCTTCTTGAGTTTCATGGGTTTTGCAAATTGTATCTTGAGTATTCTAAGTTTTGGGGCTAGTACTTAGAATACACATTTTCATTACAGTCTCTGAATGATAAAAATAGGAAAACCTTTTAAATCTATATTTTAAAGAAACAGTTATTTGTAAAAGTAAAACAAAACAAAACAACAAACAAACAAACAAAAAGCAGCAGTAGAAAGGCAAGAAATGAATGTAGGAGGTTCTGCCAAGGGCGCTTCTGTCATAGGTGACTGATAGTATCACATGAGCCTCATTTCCACACTGAATCCATTTGACTCTTTCATAACAATTCTATAAGGGTCTTGTAAAAAACACATAAATAATAGATGAGAGTTATTTTGAACTTTTATGAGGAAAATATATTTACTACTGAAGTTTTTTCAGTGCCATACAATGGTAATTTTGACATATTGGAAAGGACAGCTGTCTTGTGGTCTATATAGTAGAGTGGCTCTAAGTTTCCCATAAATACCAAGGCCTGTGAATGGATACTCAGGTCACTTTACAAAAGATCAAACCTACCCACAACCTCCTAGATTACTTAAAATCATCTCTAGGTCATGTGTAATGCCTAATACAATATACGTGATACACAAATATCTATTACCTTGTGTCGTTTGGGAAATACTGATGAGGGAAGAAAGGCACATCTCTCATGTAGACAAAATTTGTTGTTCATCATTTTTCATCAGTGGCTTGTTAAACCAACAGATGTGATAGCCATTTTATCCTAACTAGGATTCTAATGCTGTTATAAAACAACACATCCAAAAGCAACTCGGAGAGGGAAGAGTGTATTTGACATATACTTCCATCTCACAGTCCCTCATTGAAGGAAGTCAGGTCAAACCTGCAGGCAGGAACTATGAGCAGAGAGAAACCTGGAGAAACACAGTTTACTGGCTTGCTCCTCATGGCTTGCTCAACATACTTTTTATACCCTTGGAACTATCTGCCCAAAGAAATCACAGCCCACTGTGGACTGGGCCCTTCTGCATCAATTGTTAATCAAAAGAATGTCCATAGACAATATCTTGGAGGCATTTTCTCATTGTAGGGTCTTCCCAAATAACTCCAGCTCAGTGGTTGTCAACCTTTCTAGTGATGCAACCCCTTGATACAGCTCCTCATGTTGAGGTGAGATTATTTCTGTTGCTAACTGCATAACTGTTATTATGCTATTGTATAAGTCAAAATGTAACTATCTGGTATGTAGATGGTCTTAGGTGATCCATGTAGAAGGGTCTTTCAACCTCCCGAAGGAGTTTAGACTCACAAGTTAAGAACTGCTGCTCTACCTTGTGTCAAATTGACAAAAAAGCCACCAAGGTATGTATGGAAGCCTGCCTGTGCATCTTAGGTAATATTTGTAGCTGTCCTTAAATACAAATGCAAAATTTAAACTTGTAGATGATAAAGTCACATTTTAATGTTGCAGAAAATTAAACCCAGATTTAGGCAAAAAAATAAAAAGATAAATAAAAAAAATTAAAAAGTGGAAAATGTGTTGCTGCCCTCCTCTCCTGTGAGACTTTTCTTCAGGCCACTAGATGGCAAAATTTTAGATATTACACACACACTGAAAGGCGGTTCTGATGCCTAGCAATGGAACAACCTTCCCCCTGGAAGGCATAAAGAGAAAATAAGAGAAAGAAAAAATTCTGTTAACCCTTGAAACTTCCCACCCCTCAACTCTGAAAGGCAGAAAAGTGCGAAGTGGACATCAAGTTCAAGCGAACTCTGTTTCCACGCAGCCTTCTTCTTCATTCAGAGGAATCACTTTCCTATCTGGACATACATTTCTCTGTCTAGTAAATTTGTTTGAAATTTATCCTTTCTTTCTCTTTCTCAGAAAGCAGGACAGCTACTGTGGACTTTGTGGACATTCTGCATTTCAGATGTAAGGCAGAGGGTTGCACACAGTGCTTGGTCTGAGAGATCAGCTAAGCAAAACACAGCCATAGCTTCCTTTCCTGCCTCTCCTATGCTCTCCGGGGATAAACTATGACTAAACCCATCGGAATTTGTCCTAGTTATCTAAAACTGACTCAGCCGCATTTACTGCCTGTTTCCTCTGAAGAGAGTTTAAAGGGTTAATGAGATAATGCTGCCAAAGGCCAGGTCTTTTTAATGAAAGCTGCTAATTATAAGGAAAGCATATGTGGGCATGCACATAGCTAAAGGCTGACCTTGCATCTGTGTCAAAATGCCCCTAAAGCAGGTGACATCATCACTCTCAGTGAGAGCAATGTTTTTAAGAAGTAAAAATGATTAAGAGGTGAAAACCAGGCTTTAGAAGGAAGAGGTGTCCAGGAGACAGCTGCTCTGTTAGTGAGAATGGGAAAATGTTCTTTTTATTGCTAAGAAGAAGTTGACAGGGTGGAAATGCAACATCCCTGAGGAGAGAGGAATTTACACATAACAAGATGGCTAACGTGACATGAAATGTTTAGAAAGGAGAGTGATGGAAAGCAGCTGTCCTGCATGTTTTTAATTTTAACTTTGACCTTCTTGTGTCTAGCCTGTCGATTATTATGCAGTTTGGCGGCTGCCATCTGTAGAAGACACTTTATTGCTGTTAAAGATAGAACATGCTCTCTTAGTGGGGGCCACAGTGTATGGACCTTTGTTCTCTTTGGCTGAGATATTAATCTTTTTCTCTGTGTTTGTTTGCTTGCTTTTTCTTTTTTGTTTGTTTGTTTGTTCTCTTTCTTTTCCTTCTTTCTGTCCTTCTCTTCCCTGTCTTCCCTCTGTCCCCCTTCCTTCTTTCTCCCCTCCCTTCCCTCCCTCCCCTCCCTCCTTTGTTCTTTCCTTCCCTCCCTCTTCCCTCCCTCCTTCCCTCCTTTTCTCTTTTCCTTCCTTCCTTCCTTCCTTCCCTCCTTCCTTCCTTCCTTCCTTCCTTCCTTCCTTCCTTCCTTCCTTCCTTCCTCCTTCCTTCCTTGTTTCTCTCACTCCCTTGCTCCCTCCTTCTTTTTTCCCTCATGCTTCCTATACCATTTTCCACGTAATTTCTTTATAATCTGGTACATAGAAACATCTCTTCTTTAATTTCTAGAGAGAAAACTGCCACCAGGTATGGTCACAACATGCTCCCTCATGAAATGGGCTCAGGGAGCCCATAACACTCTGAGGAGCATGCCATGCCCCTGCCTGTTAGAGAAAAGTTCTTGTCCCAAAGGCCTTAAACAATAAACTTCTTTCTTTTCTTCTGCCTCCATCCTCTCCTCTTCCTTTTTTTCCCTCCCCCATTTCCAACTAATACTTAGTTTTACCAAGTACCAAGTTCTGGCTTAGGCTCCAAAACACGAATGACTAAACATACACTTTAGTTCATACTGGAATTGTTATTTTTGTTTTTGGTGGTGTAATCTTACTATGGCTGACAGCACATAGACAACATTCTTCAAATGAGCAGAGGTAACAAGAGCATTCCACGTGAGACTTTTGCCATCTTAGGCACCTTCACGAATAACCTTCATAAATTATTTGTTAGGGTTTCTTTGGAGAATAATTTTGATTAAGAAAAAAAGTGATTTCTTTTTGTTTTGAGACAGGATCTCATTTTGAAGCTGGCTTCAATTTCTGTATAGCTTAGGTTGGTCTTAGACTCATGATTCTCCTGCCTCAGCCTCCTAAATGCTAGAATTGTAGCTTATGCCAATACATCTAGCTAAAAGTTCTGATGTGGATTTCTTTCCTGCTATAGAAGCTGTCTTAGGGTTTTCAATGCTGTGACCAAACACCATGAAAGCAAGTTGGGGAGGAAAGGGTTTATTTGGAGGAAACTTTTAATTTTACTTCCACATTGCTGTGCATTACCGAAGGAAGTCAGGACAGGAACTCACACAGGGCAGGAACCTGGAGGTAGGAGCTGATGCAGAGGCCACAGAGGAGTGCTGCTTACTAGCTTGCTTCCCATGGCTTGCTCAGCCTGCTTTCTTATAGAACCCAGGACCACCAACCCTGGAATGGCACCACTCATACTGGGCTGGGCCCTCCCTCATCAATCACTAATTAAGAAAATGCCTTACAGTGGTATCTTATGGGAACATTTTCTCAATTAAGGCTTCTTTTTTTCAGATGACTCTAGCTTGTGTCAAGTTGACATAAGACCAGCCAGCACAGGAGCCAATTTCTTTTGAAGTCTGTTTCTGTTTGATTTTCTGATTTAGATGAATACCGGAGATTGAATCTAAGGCTAACATACAGAGGAAACTAAAGGAACCCTTGTGCTACTGCACTATTCAGTCTGGAGCTCACTTAGACCAACAGTCGGTATCCACCAGTATATCCCAATGTATTGACCACACAGCAGATGAGCTCCAGTCTTTCAATGCATGACAGAAAATAACCTCCAGTTCTCAATAACAGGCTACACAAACCCACTTCTCAATTGCTTATTGCTCTTAACTGATTTTTTTTAAAAAAAAATAACAGAACTCTGTTACATTACTTAAATAGAAAATATGTAGATCATATAAACATATCCAAAAGAATAAATTAAAATACCAATTGTTCTAGGAACATGACTTTAAAATGAAGTTCTAATCAGCTTTTAAAATCATTTTCTTTCTCAGATGTCAAGCCTAAAAAAACAACTTTAAGTACAAGAAGTTTTATTTCCCATGTTATATGACTTTATATGTTATCGCTGGTGTTTTGCTTTAATACTCTAGAAACTTGTTATCTCTTAGGCATATTTTATATTTAACTTTATATGCACATTTAAGACACAGGATGAATTCAGGTAAAGGCCAAGGGAAGTCATTTCCAAAGAAATTTCAGAATCATCATTATTGGAATAGAGTGACTTATTAACCAAAAGGATTAGGATAACTACCAACAGGAAATACAATAAGTAGGGCATATATGTTAATATATTTCAGTCACAGTATTTATTTTACATTAAAATGACAAGTATTTTTATAGTTCCCCCCCCCCACATAATTGATTTAGTGAAGTAATTTTATTTTAAAAACGTTCAGGTTGTGAGGTGATAATTCAGTTGAAGAAATGCCTGCCACAGAAGCATGAGGACCTGAGTTTAATCTCCTGTGTCTATGTCAAAAGCCAGGGGTGGCAGCATGGAAAAAATGCAGATGAGATAGCAAATGTTATCATCCCAGATGTTGTGGAGGATGAGATGGGTGAATCACTGGGGCTACCTGGACAGGTAACCTCACTGGAAGAGGAAATTCCATGATAATGAGAGACCCCTATCTCAGGTGGTACCTGAAGAATGACATTTGGGGTTGATCTCTGAACTTCATATGCATGCACTTACACATACATGTACTCACATACACACATGCACATACACAGAACACTGCTGCAGGATTTTGCATGTATTCTGCCAACACATCTGGAGAGGAATTTCCTTTACTCTTCTCTTCTTAAACCTGTTTAATGGTATTAAATTCACTGTGCTGAAGTTGGAAGACAGCTGGATTCCATTATATCTTCATGATTCACTAACCATAAAATAATAATAATAAAGTAGAAACAACTTTCATTTGGATTCTAGTATTGAAAGTTTAATTCTTCATGTAAGTTACTTGTTTCCATCTATCATATTCTTTCTGGAACTTGGTTTTTTTTTTTGGAAAACTGTCAATAATCAATTCCTGTTCTGCCTTCTCAGAGAGATGCTCTGAAACTGACAGACCAAAGGCAGTGCCTGTACTCAGAATCCCAGAACTAGTGCTGTGTTAGTGTGAAAGCAAATTATGAAAAGGGTCAGTTTCATCATCTTTGTAAATATCAGGGCTCAGAAGAGAAGAGAGGAGGAAGACAGATTAGAAGGTCTGTTATGTGAACCAGATTCTGCAGCATGCCAAGGCCTCCTGTATACCTTGTGTCCTCAAATACGTACTAGGTCACAGAGTAACCACAGGTCTTCAATGAAAGGATGCTGGCTAAAGATGTGTTGTTTTAAGAAAGATGGGCTAGTCTTGGATGATTCTAAGCTGCCTTTCATACATCAGGGCTGTGTAAGATGCTAGCACATTCAGTAGATACTGGGTAAAGCAGAGGAAGCTTTACTTTTCTCTTGGAAAAATACTGCATCAGGAAATAATATCTGATGCTGGTAAAAACTAGTCCCTTCCTTCCGCAGGGTTACATTTGGTACTGGTTTGGGGCATGACTGCTGTAAGGTTGCCCATGTGCTGTATTGACCTCCACAAGCACTTGTAAAGTATTTGTGTTGTGGGAACAAAGCAGAGGAAACACCAGTGAACAGAAACTCCAGCTGAATCAACAGCCAAAGCTCCAATACTGAATAGCTGGCAAGAGCCAGAAAAACAATGCCTAGCAACTAGAAACTGACAAAACTTTGTAAAAAACAAAACAAATCAAAACAAATCAGTACCTGCTTCCTTAACTTCTGCAGAGGTCAAGATCTGTAAACCTGATTGTGAATTTTTGACAACTCTTGGATGGTTTAGAATCCCCATTTTCCTATAAATTTGACAGCTTTTCTCTGATTGGTCTCATTTTTTTTAACCTTATTTTCATAACTACATTCATCCTATCAGGAGCCTAGCTTGTACCCTAGAAATTCATGTCATCTGGGGCTTCAGAATTGGAACTACCTTAGACCTGTGTAACTGCTTGTATTCTTATGTTAATTTATGTTAAATTATGTTACTGTCCCCAAAACTGCTCACACAAGTATCCACAGGTAAGACATTCAGGGACCCTGCACTCAGTTTGTTCTGGTCAGTAAATAAAAATGCTGACAGCTAATGGCTGGGCAGGGCAGACAGAGGTGGGGCTTTTAGGATTCCTGGGCTAGGGAGAGAGGGAGAAGAGAGGAAGAAGCAGATCCACCATGCCTGAGGAGAAAGTGAGGGACAGAGAGCATAGCTGCCATGTAGGAGCTGGGAAAGAACTGTTCTCAAGAGGGCTACCTGACCAGGTCCAGGGCAGCAAAAGATGGAATATAGATTTTTGATTTTAGTAAGCAATAACTTGGGAATATTGGAAGGGGGTGGATTAGCCACGTGGAGGTTAGGAAGTGGCCCAGCCATTGAACTGTTTTAGGCATATCAAAATATAATAATATAATAATGTGTGTGTGTGTGTGTGTGTGTGTGTGTGTGTGTGTGTGTTTCATTCGGGATCCTAGAACACTGGGTCATGTATCGATGAACGATACCACTGGGATCAATGAGATGAATTTGATAATTTAACTGGGTACTGCTACAGACTTGTAGGATGAGGCAAAAGGGAGACTTCTGAAGACCTGGGCCTGCTCTTTTCAGAGGACGAAGCCTGAAGACTTTAGGATCTGACTCCTCACTGCCTTGCTTGTTTCTGCCTTCACTATTTCTTAGAAGCACACAGGGTCTCCTCAGGCTTCCACTCCTCCATTACAGTGACCTGAGGCTGCAGGCTGGGAGAATTGTTCCTTTCATAGCTTCCAAGGCTACACATAAAGGACTGAATCTCTGCAGCTGCTTCTAGCCTCTGAGATTATCAACCTTCAAAACATGCCAGGGAGGTTGTTACCATTGAAGACTTCTTTATGCAGATTGCTCTACAATGGATGGCTCCCTGATTGGCACCCCTAGGTCATCCAAGAACTTTCCAACTCTGCTGGGGATATCAATTTGTATATCCCAAAATAATAGTGAAAATTTGTTGAAATATGTCTGTTAATCTGTTTGTAAAATATTTGATATTTATGTCAATAGGAATTTTTTGTTAAATACTGATATATAAGAATTTTTGTGTCTTTCTGAGAAAATAAAAATGTATATTAGTATTAAAAAAAAATCAACTTGTATCTCTATGCTTGTGTAACAGATACTTCACCAGCCAAGCCACCTTCTCAATCTCTTGTCAAACACTCCTACCAATGTCACACACACACACACACACACACACACACACACACTTAACACAAACACTCTCTTACACACTCAACACACATACATAACATATATTCTCTCTCGCATTCACATACACATATACATTAACACATACACACACATATATATATATGTGTGTATATATATATATATATATATATATACTCTTTAATACACATATACATGTACACACATTCTCTCTCACACATACACACTATATATATATATATATATATATATATAATTAAGTTAGTTTAGAAGCTTGGTCTTCAGTTCATAATACTTATATATCTGTATGAAAAGCTTTTCTATCATAATCTCCTCTCTCAACACCTAGCAACATGTGCAGATGGAACCTATCTAGTCAGAACTGAAGACTACTAAACTCAGAAAGGATTTTAATTGTTTACTTTGTTTTTGAGACAGAATCTCATGTAGCTTAGGCTCCTCTGGAACATACTGTTTAGCACAGACCTAGAACTCACAATCCTCTCACCTCAACATCCCAAATTATAGGGACGATCAGTTTATACCTATACCTGACGTGTTTTGAAGACACATTGACAGAACCAGAAATGCATTTACCTGGGCGATTATGTTGATAATTTCTGAATAACTATGACATCTTCTCACACAGGATCGAGCCAAAAAGTCTTCCACCAGCCGTGTTCCAATGTTGTAACCCCTGTGGATAAAGTAAAATATGATTTTCCTGATAGATAACAAACTAGGCCCATACACAAGAGGTCAAACTGTCTTAGATGATGGTTTTGTGTGTGTTCTGCAGAGCACAAAAGCAGAGATCAGCATATCCAGGAAATATTAATTAGTCTCTGCAAACAGAGGAGTATAACTGGAGGTGAGACTGGCCCAAACTTGACTGTAAATTCAGCAAAGGACGCATGCCTACAGTCTAATATTTCTCACTGTTAGCTATTGTGAAACAGAGTAAGATCCTTGCTTGTAGGTGTGACCCTAGATACTCAAGTTTCTCATAGCATATCCATCATGGCAGGGGAGCTACGTTCATAAGATTTGCTGAGTCAGGAAGAGGAAAAGGAACTAGAGAGATATATTTTGCTACTACTAAAGGTTTCATCTCCTAAGTTTCTTAAGTTTATCCCTCTTTCTCTTTCCCCTGTCTCCCGTGTCTCCTTCCTCCTCTCCTCCTCTTCACCTCCTCCTTCTGTGTGTGTATGTGTGTGTGTGTGTGTGTGTGTGTGTGTGTGTGTGTGTGTGTATAGAAGTTGGCAAGCAACTTCAGAAAAACATATTTTTTACTCCATAGAAGCTGAAATGATAGGTCCAAGGCAAGGTGCATATTTACCTATTACTAACTCCATCCAAGCCACTACATCTAATAGTAGCTAAAGTAAAATTCAGAAAGCTTTCACTGGGATTTCATAACATAAGGGAATAAGTGGCCGTACTGGCTAGTTTTGTGTCAACTTGATGCAGGCTGGAGTTATCACAGAGAAAGGAGCTTCAGTTGGGGAAATGCCTCCAAGAGATCCAGCTGTAAGGCATTTTCTCAATTAGTGATCAAGGGGGGAGGTCCCCTTGTGGGTAGTGCCATCTCTGGGCTGGTAGTCTTGGGTTCTATAAGAGAGCAGGCTGAGCAAGCCAGGGAAAGCAAGCCAGTAAGAAACATCCCTCCATGGCCTCTGCATCAGCTCCTGCTTCCTGACCTGTTTGAGTTCCAGTCCTGGGTTCCTTTGGTGATCATCAGCAATGTGGAAAGTGTAAGCTGAATAAACCCTTTCCTCCCCAACTGCTTCTTGATCATGATGTTTGTGCAGGAATAGAAATCCTGACTAATACAGTGGCTAAGACAACTCAGCAGCCTCCTTTCATGAACAAGGCACCTTGAGGAACTTAAATTTCTTAAAATCTTTTTTTTAAAAAGGTTTACTTATTTTTTTTTTATGCGAGAACATTGTTGCTCTCCTCAGATATACCAGAGGAGGGCATCAGATCCCAGTACAGACGGTTGTGAGCCAGCATGTGGTTGCTAGGAATTGAACTCAGGACCTCTGGAAGAGCAGTCAGTTGTCTTAATCACTGAGCCATCTCTCCAGCCCAAGGAACTTAAATTTCTAAGGAGAACACCAAGAGATGCCACAGTCTTTGTCTTTTAAGAATCTCTAATCTAGTTATAGGAATAAGACCTTAAAGTAGAAAGAAAAAGGAATATTACTTTTCATAACCATCAGCCAAAAAAAAAAAAAAAAAAAAAAAAAAAAAAAAAAAAAAAAAAAAAAAAAAAAAAAAAAAAAAAAAAAAAAAAAAAAAAAAAAAAAAAAAAAAAGAAAAAGAAAAAAGAAAAAAGAAAAAAGAAAAAAGAAAAAGAAAAAAGAAAGCCTTTACTTTCACAGCCATACAGAAAGAGAAAAGTGAAACCATTTGGACAAAGCAACAGAAAACCCAAGAAAATTAGAGCTGATATTTTCCAAGGCAATAGCTGTGCCTTGGACCTAAAATGCAGAAGATCTTTGGTAGCTTGGCAGTTATGGAGAAATGGATTTGAGGTCAGAGTCCTTAATAATTCACCAAGTCTACTGATATATACTATTTATTAAGAGCAGGCCATCTGTGTGGGAGAAAGAGATGGCTCAGCCATTAAAGACTAGGCTCATAACCACAACAATAAGAGCAGAATATCTATTCCAAAGGACAGTGGAACAGGGACATTAAGAGTCCAGTATTTGTTAATTATTCCAATACATAGCTATAAGCTCAGCCATGGGCAGAGGGATGAAAATGTACATACACAGTTATGTATATATTTGGCTTCTACCAAAGGATGCTTTTTCTACAAAATACCAATTTATATGTTACATGTACAGTGTGAAAAGCTCTTAAAAGCTATTCAAAATTTTCATATGTGAAACCTTTTTTCTTAAGCAAGTCCTTGCTACAGATTCTCAAACTTTATTCTTTACCTGCTATTACATTCTTAACTGTTAAGCTATGCGCTCAGTTCACAAACATATTTTATCTAAATAAGAGAGTTTCTTTGTCTTCTACAGCTAATTCACAAAATCATACAAAGTCAACTAACAGAAATCAAATAATTTGAGATCATTTCTGCAAATGCTATATCAGACATTGTGTCTCAAGATTAACCAATGATGTCAGCTCTCATGACCTCAGGCAGTTTGTCCAGCTGAGGAAGAAAAGGGAGAAGCTGTAGGTGCCCTATGGAAGTTTACTTCCTTACAAATACAAATTTCAAGAAATGCAACAGAATGATGTGTACTATAACTAGAAAGGTTCTTCCCAAAGGAGAGTACCAGCACATGGTAATAGAAGAAAATAACTTAAAACTTCTTTCAAGCTTTCCCTTGTATTGACCATCTCTGCTCCTGGAAAAAAAAACACCCCTTTTCATGGACCCCTTTTAATACTCTTAAGCTCAATTTTCCTTTCACCCTGCCTGAATAACCCATACATATTTCCCAGTCATTATTGTGCTATAGCGCTTTCCAGTGTCCATAATTAAAAGCTTAAAAAAAAACCCTCGAGAGCTAGGATACTTTAGATGGGAAGGTCAGTTGGCAGATGGGGAGAGAACAGGTCATCAGATTGGGTCAACAAACCCATGGTGTATGAAAAAGCTGTAAGGAAATCTGACACTTGATTAGCCAGTCCAAAAATATGATTATAAATTGACTGGGGAGATGGCTCAGTCAATAAAGTGTCTGCTGTGCACACATGAAGGCTGAACCTCAGGTCACCAGCACATATGTGGTATGTTTCTATAACTCTACCACCAGGGGAATGGGAAGAACTTGCCAGCCAGCCAGCTCTGAAAATCCATGAGTTCTGTGTTCAGTGAGATATCTTGTCTCAAATAAATAAATAAATAAATAAATATGGAGAATTGGCAAGATGGCTTAGTAGGTAGAAGTGTCTGTGCACAGGCCTAATGACCTGTGTTGATCGCCAGAGCCCATAAAGTGGGAGAATTGTTTCAGTTCTCTAAAGTTGCTCTTTGAGCTCTGCATACATGCCACAGCATGTGCATGAGTACACACATGCACACACCCCCTCCCACCCCTATACACACACACACACACACACACACACACACACACACACACACACTCTCTCTATATATATATATATATACTCATAAATAAATAATTTTAAAAACAAGTTTAAGGACTATATCACATGTGGGTGGATTGAATTGTTTCCAGAAGCCATAGTTTTTTAAACAAAAATCTCAGTGCCAAGGTTGGGCTGCTTCCCTATGAGTTGTTGGTTATAGAGGTCCCCGAGGTCTTAAAACAATACAAGTAATTGCTAGTGCTATTCATTTTCCATCAAAACTAAGATATTCAACTCGAGAATTATTGCTAAAGACACTAATAAGCATCTTGTTCTCAAGACATAGATAAATCAAGCTAACACTGGCCTAGAAGTTTCCTCCATACTGGCCACAATCACAATATTGGGTGTTACTCAGGCTGCTGGGAGAATTGTCATTAGCAGTCGTACTCAGCTGTGGGTCCCATGAGCAACAATACTGACCAGTCAAGCAAGGTGAGTAAACTCATGTGATAATGGCAAGTCTGTTATGTGGTAACCACTCTCTGACTAGATCTGGTGACTTCTCCATGAGAAGAAACTCATGTATAAGACTGTAAACCCACTCAGAAGCCTGTGGTTGGGGAAGTTCTAGACCCTAGTAGGGAAGCCACTGTTGTTGTTTTGCTACGTGGACATGATGAACGTATCAAACTGCTTCATAAATGACCATGTTTCTATTGGTATAATAGTGCTTCTGGTGGATTTGGACAGAGAAGCTTGTTGTTGTTGTTGTTGTTGACTCAGGTATACTCTAAATGCTGAAAATAAATGACCATTGAATGCCCAGCCCAAAGTAGGGCCTCATTAATACTCCTTTCAAGGCTTAGTTAACATTGAGGGCAAAGAAATGGAAAGAAAGTAAGAGCTGGAGCTGTGAGGAGAGATAAGAATTGTACTCTCATCCACTGTAACTAACCACACATCCATTTGTACAAAGTTGGACCAATCAACACTTGTTATAAAGGGGAGGAGGGAGTCCAAATCTTCTGTCTTTATGTAGGTGGTAATGGTTGATGGAGGAGGGAGAGACATCTTGTTCGGTGGTATAGCCACATGTAAGGTGGCTCATTCTTCTGTAAATAATCCCAATGAAACTCACAGCATATACAGAATATATAAAAGCAGAGGTAGGGCTAGGAGAGAAAGGGAAGGGTAGTGAAGGAGCACAGGCAAGGGTAATAGGAGTGGATACATCAGAATACGCTGTGAGCAAGTGTGAAGGAGTCAGAGTGAAACTCCTTATTATGTGGAATACATAAATGCTCATAAAGCATTTGAAAACATTAAAATGAATGATAATACTGCCATAAGTTGATGATCATATACTTACTTGTAGGAAATTAAAAGGTTGAATATAAGCTGGAAGAAACTTCACTAGTGAAAGAAAAAGGGAAAGGGGCTTCACCTATAAAAAAGGAGAGGTTGGGGTTTTCTATTGAAAAGCTTTTTTTTTTTTTTTTAATTCTCGATCAGTGAAAGTACTATACAAGAAAAGCAAAACAAAACAAAACAAGAAGAAAAGAAAACCCCCTCCTTTCCATTGAATCCCTGTATATTGGTCATCTTCTCGGGTGACTACTATTAGTTTTCTGTTTGTTTGCTTGTTTGTTGCATAGCCCCAAAAGGCCATCCCTGCTTATGTAAGGAATTACATATTATAAATCACAATGTAATTCATTGTAAGGAATTCTGAAAATTCAAAATGAAACTGTATATTCTATCATCTTACTAAAAGAACACATTTGTTCCGCCACATTGGCTGCTCATAAGTGACTAATAGAGAAATCTTGTCAAACATGAGGAAAGAGAAATCTGCCTTTGACAGATCTAGAGAAAAATTCCTTTCTATTATTTTAAGCTGAGTTATAAAAAACCATGTTCTGGGGGCTGGTGAGATGGCTCAGCAGGCAAGAGCACCCGACTGCTCTTCCGAAGGTGATGAGTTCAAATCCCAGCAACCACATGGTAGCCTGCAACCACCTGTAATGAGATCTGATGCCCTCCTCTGGTGCGTCTGAAGTCAGCTACAGCGTACTTATCAATAATAATAATAATAATAATAATAATAATAATAATAATAAACGAATCCTTGGACCGAAGAGACCAACTGGAGCGAGCGGGGCTGGCTGGAGTGAGCGGGGCCGAATGGGGATGGCCGGAGCGAGCAGGGACGGCCGGAGCTAGCAGAGCCGGAGCATCGGAGCGAGCGGGGCTGACTCGAGCGAGCGGGCTGGCCAGAGCGAGCGGCATCAAGCAGAGGGAGCGGGGTTTGACCTGAACAAGGGAAGAAAAAAAAAAAAACATATTCCACTTTCAGATGTGGCTCATAGAAGCCAAGAGGAGTTGGTGAAGTGGAGCCAGCCATTAGAAACAGGAAAATGCAGTGATATCAATTAGCAATAAATTCTTTATAGCAACAAGAACAGCACTTACATTTTATCTAAGTATTTGTTCACATCTTCATCTTTTTCATAATCCTTGCATAGCTGGGCAACCAGAGCTCCATAGGTGAGCACAAAAAGGTCTTTGTTCTGTAGAGGAAATGTGTATGGTTTTGTTACAGGCAGCTGTGACAGTATATCGTGTGTCATTTACTTTTAATCTATGGGTTGAAATCACACTCAGAGATCATTGGTTCACCATTCCCACCCTCGCACTACTGTAACAATGTGCACTTTCGAGCTGTTGTTTGCATCTACACACATTGCTGGACTGGGCGAAGTGGATGCTCTTACATGAGAATATTGTCCTATACATTTGTAACTATTGCATACTCTGATGTGTTTTTTTTTAATGGGGAAAAGTTTTTTTTTTACTACTAATTTCTCATACAATTATTGTTATTCTGGGATAGCTTATGCTTCCTACTGCCTGTTTACAGCTGGAATGGATAACTGATGAGGCTTGCTATGAGCCTCCATAGCCTCTTCTGAGCCTTAAATCTGCTGAGAAGGACTTCAGGATGATCCCAACCACAGTAGCAAACCAGCTGAAATTCTTTTTGCTTTTTGCTTAAAGAAAAGAGGAGCATTTTACAGGAGCCAAATATAAACATTAGTTGCTTCTTCTTTTTTTTTTTTTTTAAATAGAACTCAAAATTGTGATCCAATTTTTAGAGTGAGTTATTAGCAAAAAGAAGTCTGGGAAAGGAAAGGAAAGGAAAGGAAAGGAAAGGAAAGGAAAGGAAAGGAAAGGAAAGGAAAGGAAAGGAAAGGAAAGGAAAGGAAAGGAAAGGAATCAGAAAAGAAAATTTGATTTGCCCATTTTAAAAAGGCTGTCTTGCTTCTACCAGGAAATAGTGCCCATGAAAGGGAAAGAAGCCTAGTGAGAACATGTCCCATACTGTCCATCCTACAGACAAAATGAAGGACCCAGAGGACACAGCAATTTGCCAGCCATCAGGAGCCAGAAGAACTCCTCCAACTCCACGTTCCAACTCTACCACAGAGTTAATCATGGAGGTGCATGTGTAGAGGGAGCAGACCACTACTGAAAATAACCTTGTTTCATATACAGTATTAGATTTTTGTAAGAGGTCAATATAGATTTCAGGCTAGGAAGGCCATCCTTAACTCTACCATAAAGTGTCTTAGATTCATAAGCAGGGTAGCAGTGGCCTGATAATGTATGGGTTTATATTCTAAAGATGGATGTGAATGGCTTTAAAATAGCAATAAAATTATTATTATTAAACCAAATAACTTTTCTAAAACACTATGACTTTTTATACAAATAATTTCCAAGGTTAGTCCAATTTTTCAGGGTTCCCACTGGGGGACATCTAAATGAAATGTGTGGGTTTATATCATAACAAATATGCCTCCCTATCAAGTGGAAATATTATTTACACATTTTTAAAAGAATCTAAATGTTAGTTATTACATATGGGTCTCAATTTATTTGGAAACTAGAAATAAAATGTCAAAAGTATATGTAGCATATACATTATAAATTAATTTATATTACATGTTAATTTGTATTATAGTAAAATATACAATTCAGGTGTAGGAAAATAATGTTAGTACTTTTCCCAGGAAATTAGGGATGTCAGCAAGAGACATGAACAAAAATAATGTTAACCTAACACTGAAGGTCACTAATATCCACTTTTATTCCTGTTTTCCAAGAACTTCAACACAGAACACACCAAATACCTATGATTTATAAATGAAGCTTCTGCCTAGCATAGAAGCCACAGCAAAAAACCAATATTACTATGTACCAGTGCTGTAGTATAGAAATAAACAAATAAACAGTACCAGTGCTGTAGTATAGAAATAAACAAATGGGAACTGGGGGAGGGGAGGGAGAACAGGAAGGGGAGGGGGAGAAGGAGAGATGGGGAGAAGGCAGGGAGAGGAAGGAGGAGTAAGAAGGAAATGAGGAGGGAGAGGGATGAAGAGGAAGAATGCATTTGTTTTCATTCTCTACAGATGATTTGTACAGAGGAGAAAGTAGAAATTGTGCCTCTTCTATCTCTCATAGCCTCGAGCCTCAGGTACTCTCTCTCCCATGGGATAGACTAATATAACTTGAAACATGTTTATTTCCTAAGTTTTAAGTAGTACATGTCCAAAAAAGGTCCATTTTTCATCCTGCATCATGACTAGAATTATTTTTTTATTTTTTTATTTTTTTACTTTTTTTTTTCAAGACAGGGTTTCTCTGTATAGCCCTGGCTGTCCTGGAACTCACTTTGTAGATCAAGCTGGCCTTGAACTCAGAAATCCACCTGCCTCTGCCTCCCGAGTGCTGGGATTAAAGGCATGCTCCGCCACGCCCAGCTGAGATTATAGTTTCAACTGCATATCTAGCATGCCTTTATAGGTCTTACAACCATACTACACATCCCAAGAAATACGAACATGAATTTCTTTATGGTTTTTAAAACAATGAAATCAACCGCTTTCAATGTATAAATAGAACTCCAGTAATTATTTTCAGTGGTTTTGGATACACTAGTATAAAAAGGTTTTAACTGTTCTGTGTTCACATGTGCTTAATGATGGAGGCACAGTATGAACTATGTACTATATGTTTTTGTCATTCGATAGATAACAGACAAATTGTTCAAGAGCCCAGAATGCCAGGTGGAATATTTGCAGGTATTTCTGACTGTGGCACACACCAGGTTGTCAATGCAGCCTTGGGAGCACAGGGATAAAATCGCCTAATCCCTGAAATGATTAATAAAGCATTAAACAGAAGCCTAAGTTTTCCTACCTATAATAATTGAATTACTGATGCTAGGATGAAAGGTTTAAAAAACAAAACAAAAACAAAACCCAAAAGTATTGTTTCAAATTAAGTAATTTAATTTTATCTTATACAAATAATTTCCAAGGTTAGTCCAATTCTTCAGGGAAGAAAATAAAATAAAATAAAATCTTAGGAATAAGTGAATTCAGAAGATATAAAAAGGACAATGGCTCACGTCAAATACAAACACATTTAGTACTAGGCAGTATATTTTTAATGACAATCTTGATTCCGAGTGTTTTGAGAATCTTTTCCTGTTCAATTTATACATAATTGACTTTACATTTTATTTGCTTCTTAATATAACATGAAATATAGAGAACTGATTAATTGTCTCATATTTTATCTTAGAGGCAAAAGGATTATTTGATACCTTTATTCAAGTCATCCAAAGCAAAAGATACCCTAAAAATCTGTATAAAAACTGATTACTCTGCTACACTATTAAGAGATGCTTGTAAATATTTCCAGAAGGGTCATTCACTAAACATTATCTTTGCTTCTTTGAAACCTTCAAACACACAAAACATCCCTCAAGAAAACATTTGCTGGGAGAGGGAAGCAAGGCTCTTTGACAGAAAGGTCTTACTATTTTGTGATATTCTGGCCTTTTGTGCGCAGGTAGAGACATCTCTCCTGGTAGATGAAGAGATCTTCAGTTCTTTTCTTCTGTCTGTGGCTTAGATAAACATCAGTAGTCTTCTCCCATCTTTGTCTTAGCAAACTCTTCCTTGCTTTGATGCAGGAATGTTCTCTACTGCCTTTTCTCTTTGCTGAATGGAAGAGAGAGAGAGAGAGAGAGAGAGAGAGAGAGAGAATGTGAACAATGTCTTATAACCTGCTGCTGATCCAGGAACAGCCTCACTTGTAATCCAGGACCATAAAAGCTCACAGTGTGTGTGAAGTCAGACCCAAAAAGCACCAAGACACTAAAATATTCTCTAACCCCAGGGAGTTGATGAGTGGTGTTTTGTTCTGGTGCCAAAGCATTGTTTTAAAATCAGGAGCAGAAACCTTCACAATCCAAGACAGATCTAAATGTTAGCATTATTCACTTCTGTATTGATTGTTCTATGAATCAGAGAGACAGGATCAGCAATCTTTAGGCACTAAATCCTGAGTTTAAATCTGATCAACAACTGAGTTTCACATTGTCCCTAGAACAATGCCTGCCCCCATCTTGTGGGTTTCCAACATTTGAATATATTTAGAATCTTGTTTTTAAAAGATAAATTTTCATAACAGCCATCAGCAATTTTAATGAGTCTCAAAGCATATATTTTCTTACAGAGCTGTTGCTCAAAATGGGTGTTCTGCAGTTTAATAATGTATAATGATTCTGGCAAAGAGAGTAAAACCTTAGCTTTCTCTTGATAGTTTCTAAGCTATTGGATGCTCTCTTTATTTATGCAAAACTACAAATATTTAAAGTTTAAATAAGAAATCTCATTATGACAACTGCAGGGTGTGGGATTTCAAAGCTGCTCCAGAAATAGACACAGAAGATTCTGTTGAGAAGGCAGTCTTCTGTTGCTTACATCTTGAGACAATTAGTCGTATTGGTTCTAGAACACTCTTCCTATAAAGCAAAGACTGGCAAGTCCTTTGAAGACGAGTGTGGCACAGTTGAAAGAGTCTGGGATGGTTGACAGGGCTCCAATTCAGTTGCAGCTCCCCTGATTGCTGGCTCTGTGGCCATGGGCAAGCCACTTTATTGCTCCGTGGCTCAGTTTCCACATCTGTGAAATGGCAGTAGTAATACCTACCTCACAGAATAATTTGACTATCAAAGAGATGATATATACTGTAAAACGCATTATAATGCACTACATAAAAACTAATTACTGCAGGCGGTTTTTACAGGCAGATATATGGAATCAAATTTTATACTATGTGAAGTATTTCCATACTTGTTTATGTTCTATGAAACCATGGTCTCAGGGAAATCGGTTTTAATGGGTCTGGAAATTTGACAGCATTTTTAGAGGTAGATTAATAACTTATACTTACAACTTTACAGCTTATAGTATGATTTTCACTATCTATATTATTTTAATTCAACTTCAGTCATTGAGGTAATCAATGTCATTGTGGTAGTCATTGCCATTTTACAGGATAGATATATAGAATAAAAAGACTGAAAAAGCTTTTCAAGCTCATCTGGATAGTAGGAAACAGAACTACATTTGCAGATTCCAAATCACCCCCTTTTATCTACTGTATGCATTTTAATGTCGTTGATAAAAAATTTTAGAAGTAGATTCTAAACAAATAAGAATATGTAATTGATAGCACGTTGCCAATTTGGGGGGACAATTTGGAATTCAAAGTAAGAGATCCTGCGCAAAACAGGAAAAGTATATGAGCTTGTAGAGGGGGAAAGGTGGAGCTGTAATCAATAATACAAGATCATGGCTATATTGTGATCATTTCAAGGCCACTACAGAGCTTCAAAGGTATCATGGGTGTTGATCTGTGTACTGGACACTATCTGTGGAGATCTGTGAGGCTCTGGGATCAGTGGGGCTCTGGTCAGGCCCAAGCGTCCAAAGAATGGGGACAGGGGAGTTAATCTTCTGCTGCCACTGCTGCTCTGGAGCAGCTTGACACTATGCAGTAGGCAGTTTGAGCAGGGAGGGGGAGTCACATCTAGATGCTGGCTCTCTTCCACAGCTGCTTCTGCTCTGGAGTCTTTGTGAGTGGCTAGAAGCCAAGGTTGGGGCTATTGAGCAGGAAGTGACTGAGGTAGGCTCAAGCAGCTTCCAGCAGCAAAAGCTTTGAGAGAGAACTTCTCCCCAAAGTGTTATAGCTCTTTATGACAGATGCTCTCAGATGATCTTTGATGAAATAACCTTGTGATTTATTCCTTGTGGACAGGATCTTATATACATTTTGTGGTAGGTTGGGGTCTAAAAGCAGACGCTTTCTATTGGTTTGGTCTGAGAAGTTAGGAATGCCTCATCTGCAAGTGGAGACGTTTTGGGCACGGCCCCTACACGACTGATTCTCTCAGTCCACTCCATAGGGTATCACGGTCATGTCTTCCAGGACAGGAACCTGGGTAGGAGTAGATGAAACAACTACTGTCCTCAGGTATGAGTGTACCAGGGATTCTGAATCCACCCGACCTTACCAAGTTTTCTGGCAGGGTCCACTATTCCACACATGGGTTCCTTTAAAAAGGTGCAGTCTAACCTTGAATCCCAGTACTCAGGAGGCAGAGGCAGAGGCAGAGGCAGAGGCAGAGGCAGAGGCAGAGGCAGAGGCAGAGGCAGAGGCAGAGGCAGAGGCAGAGGCAGAGGCAGAGGCAGAGGCAGAGGCAGAGGCAGAGGCAGAGGCAGAGGCAGAGGCAGAGGCAGACAGATCTCTGTGAGTTCCAGGTCAGCCGGGTACATAGAGTAAGTTCCAGGACAGCCAAAACTACACAGAGAAACCTTGTTTCAATAAATCAAAAATAAATAAATAAATAAATAAATAAATAAATAAATAAATAAATAAATAAATAAAAAATAAATAAATGGAAAAAGAAGAAAAAGAAAAAAGAAAGAAAAGCAAAAAAAGGAGAAGAAAAGAAGGAAGAAGAAGAAGAGAAGAGAAGAGAAGAGAAGAGAAGAGAAGAGAAGAGAAGAGAAGAGAAGAGAAGAGAAGAGAAGGGAAGGGAGGTGAATCCTTCTTCCAGACTAACAGCCCAGTAGATAGGACCCAGCGCCTGGGGTAGAAACTCATCCATGACAAGTGCACAATATACATCTTAGACAAACAGCTGGAGTCACTGTCAGTTGGACACTGGTTTGCTATTTTTTCAGACTGTAAAACAGGCTCTTTCAATACTTAATAACATCTGTGTGCACCTTGTATTTCCCATAACCCTTCTTCTTGTATAAAAACAGCCTTCTCCCAAACAGAGGAGAGCATATTTTGTTGCTTTGGAAGGTAAATGATTATTATTTGCCCTGGCACTAGAGTAGGGAAGAGAACTGTGTCAAAATAATGCCCAAGTGTTGTGTTTCTACTTTTAGTAAGAATCTTTAAGCTGAGTAGAATAGGATTTGGAGCTGGAATTAAAAGAAAGGGGTATCCTTCAAGCCGCTACATGTAAATAGTGCCTTGGATGACACCTCTACCCAGGGTCTTTTGGGGGCAGTGGGACCATTGAGTAAAGACTTGGGAAGATCCTAACAAAGTTACTTCCAGCAACCAAAGAACTTATATAGGGACTTGTTTCTTCTTATAAGCCTTCTGTAGGACCTAATGAAATGGCTCAATGGGTAACAGTGTAAAGGCAAAAGGACCCTAGTTGAAATCCCCAGCATCCTTCTAAAATGTCAGGCATAGTTACAAGTGTGCATAACCCAGCATTGGCAGGCCAAGACAAGCAAATTCTGGGAGCTCACTGGTCAGCCAGCCTAGCAGACCCAGTGAACTTTCGGTTCAGTGAAAGGCTCTATTTCATAAATTAGAGTAAGAGGTGATAGAGGAAGACACCAATGTCATCTCTTGGCCTACACACACACACACACACACACACACACATGCACACACACGCACGCACACATACACACACACACACACACACACACACACGTGCGCGTACGCGAGCACGCACATATGCACACGCACATACACACATATGCATATGAATGTGCACACTCATACATACAAAACATACATTCCTTTCCATTTTAAGCTGATCTCTGTGCTTATTTTCACCTGATTCCTGATATAAAATTAATATATGATTTCTTCTTTGATTTCCCCCCCCACCTCCCCAAGGATAGCTGTAATGCTTAGATCTGATTTTCCCAGCCATACATTTAGTTGTGCTCAAGGAGAGAGAGAGACTGTAAAACTGAATCCCTCTGAGTAGCATACATGTGAGGACTACATGAGGGACAGACAACAGTAAACTAACTTTGAGATTTATTTTTATCAAAGTAAACAGTAAAGAGCTGGTCTGTCTGAGCAGGCCGGCACCCTGAACAGACCTTGGGCATAAACTCTGCAGCCAGCCCCACAACACCCAGAGGTAGCTCCACTCTCAGGTGCTCTAACATGCCCAGGATCAGAGGATCCCGGGAGCTTGGTCACACCAGATCTCAAGGTCCCAAAGGCAGCTTGACTCACAAGAGGATCTCAGTATCACAGAATCAAGAATCACAGGATCACAGAGACAGCTTGACTCAGAGGAGTTCTGACATAACCAGGATCATAGGAAGGACAGGCTCCACTCAGACATAGCCAGGGCAGGTAGCACTAGAGATAACCAGATGGTGGGAGGCAAGCATAAGAACAGAAGCAACAGAAACCAAGGTTACTTGGCATCATCAGAACCCAATTCTCCCACCATAGCAAGTCCTGGATACCCCAACACACCAGAAAAGCAAGATTCAGATCTAAAATCATTTCTCATGATGATGATAGAGGACTTTAAGAAGAACATAAATAACTCCCTTAAAGAAATACAGGAGAACACAGGTAAACAGCTAGAAGCCCTTAAAGAGGAAACACAAAAAGCCCTTAAAAAGTTACAGGAAAACATAACCAAACAAACAAAAGAAAGGAACAAAACCATCCAGGATCTAAAAATGGAAATAGAAACAATAAAGAAATCATAAAGGGAGACAGCCTTGGAGTTAGAAAACCTAGGAAAGGGCTGGTGAGATGGCTCAGCAGGTAAGAGCACTTGACTGCTCTTCCGAAGGTGATGAGTTCAAATCCCAGCAACCACATGGTGGCTTACAACCACCCGTAAGGAGATCTGACGCCCCTCCTCTGGTGTGTCTGAAGTCAGCTACAGCGTACTTATAAAGAATAATAATAAACGAATCCTTGGGGGAAAAAAAAAAGAAAACCTAGGAAAGAAGTCAGGAGTCATAGATGCAAGCATCACCAACAGAATACAAGAGATAGAAGAGAGAATCTCAGGTGCAGAAGATACCATAGAAAATATTGACACAACAGTGAAAGAAAATGCAAAATGCAAAAAGCACCTAACCCAAAACATACAGGAAATCCAGGAAATACAAGAAATCCAGGACACAATGAGAAGACCAAACCTAAGGATAATAGATAGAAGAGAGTGAACGCCGGGCGTGGTGGCACATGCCATTAATCCCAGCACTTCGAAGGCAGAGGCAGGCGGATTTCTGAGTTCGAGGCCAGCCTGTTCTACAAAGTGAGTTCCAGGACAGCCAGGGCTATACAGAGAAACCCTGTCTCAAAACACTGAAAAAAAAAAAAAAAAGAAGAGAGTGAAGATTCCCAACTTAAAGGGCCAGTAAATATATTCAACAAAAGTATAGAAGAAAACTTCCCTAACATAAAGAAAGAGATGGGTTGGTGAGATGGCTCAGCCATTAAGAGCACTGACTGCTTTTCTGCAGGTCCTGAGTTCAAATCCCAGCAACCACATGGTGGCTCACAACTGCCCGTAATGAGATCTGATGCCCTCTTCTGGTGTGTCAGAGGACAGCTACACTGTACTTATATATAGTAATAAATAAACCTTAAAAAAAAAAAGAAAAAGAAAAAGAAAGAGAGGCCCATAAACATACAGGAAGCCTACAGAACCTCAAATAGACTGGAGTTGTAAAGAAATTCCTCCCATCACATAATAATCAAAACACCAAATGCACTAAACAAAGAAAGAATTTTAAAAGCAGTAAGGGAAAAAGGTCAAGTAACATATAAAGCCAGACCTATCAGAATTACACCAGACTTCTCACCAGAGACAATGAAAGCTAGAAGATCCTGGGCAGACATCATACAGACCCTAAGAGAACACAAATGCCAGCCCAGGCTACTAGACCCAGCAAAATTCTCAATCACCATAGACAGAGAAAACAAGATATTTCATGACAAAACCAAATTTGCACAATATCTTTCCACAGATCCAGCCCTAGAAAAGACAATAGATGGAAAACACCAACACAAGAAGTGAAACTACACCCTAGAAGAAGCAAGAAAGTAATCTTTCATCAAACCCACACAAACATTATTCCACCTCTAACAAGAAAATTAACAGAAAGTAACAATCACTTTTCCTTAATATCTCTTAATATGTAAATTAATATTACCAACAAATTCTAATCGATTGAAATTCAAAAATATGAGTAATTAGAAATTTGTCGGCTGTCATCCCATGATCTAATTTGATAATGGGAGAAGTAGGTCCAATATTGCATAATCCATATACACTTTCTGTTTGTACATAACAGTGTCTTTCTGTGTGCCACATAATGGTCTTGAAATCATGCTTCTCCTATCTCAGCCTCTCTATTAGTTGGATTGTTTATTTGATGTTTTTACACTATACTATGGGTTTCAGAACAGCTTACATATTTCAAAATTATTTATACAGCCAAAATAAATGTAGACAATTAATTTGGAAAGTGGCTTGTAAGAGAACAGCAAAGAACGAGACTGAAGGCTTTGCTTGATATTTATAATTATCAATTTTGTACCAATTTTGAAGAAGAGGACTTTATAAGTTACTCTTATCTTGAGATGAATGCTTTTCAAAATCATCACAGCCAATGAACCAGAATCTTACCCTCACCTAACGTCTGTGCCGCCCTCCAAGCAGAACCATTCTTCATTGAAACAGTTGATGAACGACTTCATGGATAGACCATCTTAATACATGCACCATTTCTTAAATGAATGTAACCTGTTCCCTGCGGGCTGAGAATGATGACAATCACTCAAGTCAAATAGCTATGACTGTAGCAGGAAATCTGTATCCAAATAATCGTGTCTACAATTCATTCCTTGGTGCAGCAGAACTGTCAACTCTTTAGCTTATCTACTCTGGAGGCAAAATCCTTTGGTGATGTGAGGGACATTGAAGTACAGCCTTATTACAGTGAACTCCAATGTCCAAAAACTGTTCTTATTTTGGGTTTGTGCCACAGTAAGTGCCAAGATTTTAGCTCTACTAAAAACAAAACAAACAAAAAGACTTTATGTACATTAAAAAACTAATAGTGATATATTATTTTAAAATATCATACAGTTAATATATTTGGAGTTATTTGAAATATTTATTGAGAAAAACGTATGTATTTTCAGTATTGCTGTAGACAAACATCTACATAAGACTGTTCAGTTGATTGTTGTTTTATATCAAACAAGTTTTATAATACTCATTTATTGTTATAATATTTTATAAATTTTAAAGAATATCATAAAAAATGAAAGGTTTTACAGGTTTTGAAAGGGGCCTCTCTGGGAAGGGTTAGGGTACAAAATGAAAAGAAGAATGTGATATAAGACTATTTAATCAAAATATGTTTTTAAATGTTAACAAATTCAGATAAATTGAAATTATGTATCTTTTCTCATCATAATGCAATAAAACAAACAAACAAAAAAACAATAAAGAAAACCAAAGTTAAGAAACTTACAGGACAATGCATGGGACTGGAGCATGTTACATTAACTGAGGACACAGGTTCAGAAAGTCAATCATGTTCCTTTTCTATGTGGGTTTTAACTTTGAGTTTTGATACATGTGTATTTATGAGAGAAGGGGTTGTGTTCACCAGAGACACCTAGGAGAGGCATAGGCAGGGTAACGGACCACATATGATATTAAAGTGAAAGGAAAATATGGGGGTACAAAAGATTAAGTGTGGGTGGCAGAGGGGTAAGGGGAAGGTTAACCCAAATCGAGTGCACATGGAAAGACCGAAAAGGATTCTGCAAACCACATCCTTACAGATCTGCATCAATGAAGTCCTTCTCAGGAGGGTTCAAACAGTGCTCTTCTGTGTCCTATGCAGCTCCCAGAAGGAATGTTCCATAATTTTCTTCCTCATTTCCTCATATACAAGATATTATAATGAATGATTAATGATCACAAAGAAGGATGTGGTATGTGCTTCAGGTTTTGTTTTAAGCCATAAAGCAACTCAGAACCTGCTAAAATATCCAAAACTTTCTTTTTTTTTTTTTTTCACTATCCTGAAAACATGGCTGTTTATTCTTTTTTTTCTTTATTAGATATTTTCTTCATTTACATTTCAAGTGTTATCCAGAAAGTTCCCCATACCCTCCCCCATCCCCGCCCTGCTCCCCTACCCACCCCCTCCCACATAATGGCCCTGGCATTCCCCTGTACTGGGGCATATAAAGTCTGCATGACCAAAGGGCCTCTCTTCCCAATGATGGCCAACTAGGCCATCTTCTTCCATATATGCAGCTAGAGACATGAGCACAGGGGGAACTAGTTAGTTCATGTTATTAGATGAGAAGGAAGACTATCAAACTAAAGGGCCAGCAAATATCTTCAACAAAATAATAGAAGAAAACTTTCTATACCTAAAGAATGAGATGCCCATAAACATACAAGAAGCCTACAGAACTCCAAAACTTTCTTAAACCCTATGTTTGTTGGTTTTTTTTTTTTTTCCTACTTAGTGGTTGTCACTCTGTGGACCTTGGTATTTTATCATTCCTATGAATCTTTTTAAGTTCCACATAGGTTCTTATACATACAGAATATTTAATAGTACATGTAACTTTATTTTATAGTGATATCATATGGCATGCACCTCGTAGCCAGAACTTTTCTCTCAAAGGAGTTTGTAGAGGTTTATCCACAGCGATAATTGTTCCTGTCACTGTAGACAATTTATTTATATAGATTAACATCAGCCCAGCAAGTCTTTCTGGAAAGAACCAGATTGTAGGTTAGTTAGGTTTTGCAGCCATACAGATTCTGTCATGATAATTCCACTCTGTCAGTACAAAAGCAGTCATTTCCATATAAGTAGCAGATATGGCTATTTTCAATAAAACATTAGTAATAAGCATCAACATTTGAATTTCATTTAGTTTTCATGTCACACATTTTGCATTATAAAATTTAATTTTAAAACACGCTACTAACCCCACCTCTGCAGTATACCATTGTCTTGGTTTCTCAATCAAATTCCTTGTTATTGGGTATTGATATCGATATTTACTTGGTTATCCTCTGGAGATGATCTTGGTGATCATCAACCAATTTCAGAGAGAAATTATTTGTGGGACTTATAAAATATCTATCCTATATTTTGAGGTTACAGAACATCATATATCATTAGCAATCTGACTTAGGCACAACTAGCTAAACTTATTCTTTTTATCTTTTATCTACTTATTGCTTATTTGATCACTTGTTAGTGTTACATTATAAATCTCCCTTGGTCTAGCAGTGTTTATATGCCCTAGTACAGGGGAATACCAAGGCCAAGTAGTGGGAATGGGTGGGTAGGGGAGCAGGGCAGGGGGGAGGGTATAGGGGACTTATGGGATAGCACTTGAAATGTAAATGAAGAAAATATCTAATAAAACGATGTGGAAAAAATCTCCCTATGAAATATTTCTTCCTTATTATTTGGCTGGATTCTCCACTTCCACATTTTAAAGTTATGCCATCATGGACATACAAATCGACACTCCCATAACTTCGTAATGCAGTGTTTGTACTTTAACAGAATGTGCAGGTAGTCCTTTAAATGACCTGTAGCCATTCTCTCCTTCTAGTATTATTCTTCACAGTGGTCCATGCTTCTGTTTCTTTGTTTTCAAGCTTTGTGTGCAGTATAGTTTTGGGAAGTTCACTTGTAAGCATCGTGGATGTTTTTAAAACACTACATGGGCAGGTTTAAACCAGCTCTGGTATGGTGGTTAAAGATGTGTGTCAAGCTATCTAGGTTCTAATTTTAACTCTTCCATTCATCGGTGTGGGGTGCTAGGCAAGCTCCCCAAACTCACCATACGTGAATATTGGATTGCTCAGGAAATTCAGTGTTCTTAACACGTGCCTAGCAGACAGTAAGCATTCAGTCACTGTTAGTTCTTTAGAGTTCTTTTTATCATTTTTATTGATGCATCTAATTTCATTTATACTATAGTTTTGTCTTTTCTCCTTATTATCCTCTTGTCTTTATTTACTCTTTCCTTCCTGTAAAGATTCTCTTTTTATTCCCTCTGGGTTTTAAATGATCTATGCATGGGATATCTGGTCTTAGTGATCATACTTAAAATGCTTATGGTTTATTGAGACATTTTATACATAGTTTGATAAGTATATAGATCAAGTTTTTAATCAATGTAATTAACACTGTTATCTCTCTGTCCTATGTTTATCTATATGGTATCCAGTAATTAGAGGTCCAAATAATAAGCTATTAGTATTTACCCTATGGGCCAGAGGTCAAATGCCAGAGCCATTTGCCTTATCTAATGCTCACATACTGAGTTAATATTTTCCTGCCCTAAATCAATCATTCCCAGGTTGCAGATGTATAGGGATAATCTCTATGCCCCAATGCCCACTAGATTTATTTAAAAGCCAAGCTTCAGTGTTCCCCTGATCTGACTTATCTTTCCCACAGATATCCCAGTAAAGGTTCTGGTCTATGCTTTCTCTTCCTTCTCCCACCTTCTGACCCAGTTTGAAGCTTCCTGGGGTGACCTGGCTTGGCATTTCCTGACCTGGTGTCCTGAGGAAAGAAAAAGAATAAATATTTTAATAGCACTGGCATCTCTTCCACAACTCCAAGCACTGGGTAGAAACGTTTTCTTGTTTCTTTACAACCCCTCTTTTCTTATCCCTCTTTTCCTGTTTTTCTTAGAAAGCACCAATTTATTTATATTTTCTAGAGTTTGTTGTTTTGAGACAGGGTCTGTCTATTTAGTCCTTGGTGCCCTGAAACTCATTATGTAGACCAGGCTGGCTTTGAACTCACAAAGATCCACCTGCCTCTGTATCTGCCTCTTAAGTACTGGGATTAAAGGCTTGTGCCCCATACCTGGCTAAATTTCCTAGAGTTTTATATAAAGAATATCATGCATAGTTATTTTTCATTTTTTATTCTAGAAAATTATTTTTCAAAGATTTATTTATTTTAATTTTTATGTATATGAGTACACTGTAGCTGTACAGATGGTTGTGAGCCTTCGTGTGATTGTTGAGAATTTAATTTTTTAGGACCTCTGCTTGCTGGTTGCCTGCTCACTTCAGTTGGTCCAACTCACTCAGTCCCTGCTTGCTCTAGCCCAAATATTTATTTATTATTATAATTAAGTACACTGTAGCTGTCTTCAGATGCACCCAAAGAGGGTGTCAGATCTCATTAAGGGTGGTTGTAAGCCACCACTTGGTTGCTGAGATTTGAACTCAGGACCTTCAGTAGAGCATTCAGTGCTCTTACCCACTGAGCCATCTTGCCAGCCCTAGAAAATTATTCTTAATTTATCTATCTATCTATCTATCTATCTATCTATCTATCTATCTATCTATCTATCTATCTCTTTGAATCTGCTGGGAGCAGTAATATTGGATATATAACAGCTTGTTCATTCATATGGTGATGAACATTTGGGCTGTTTTTACTTTACAGCTTTTATGAAGGAAGTTTCCATGGATATTCAAGTATAAGTATTTGCATAAATACATAAATATATGCTTTTTATCTATTAACAAATAACTAGGAGATATGAACAGTATATGATGGGGATAGATAAACTTTTAAGAAAACCACAATTTTCCAAATGGACTTGACATTCCTGTCATCAGTGTGTGAGAACTCCAGCTGTTCTACATCCTCAGCAACATCTGGTCAGTTAATATTTTCAGTATTCTTAGTAGATATGTAGTGATACTGTGTTATAATAATATGTTGTTATATATTATTATAACATTACATATTATATGTACATGTATACATATGATGCATATAAAATACATGTATATATGTAAATAGGTAGATATAATATTATATATTACAATAATATCTAGTTCTATGTTTTTGAAATAGATATAATAGCCTCAACACATAACAAAGAGAATTGTTAAGTATTTTGAGCTCACCATTATCTGTGCTCTGAGGTCTGTCCTCAGAGTTCGTCTACTTCTTGCTGAAATACATCCTTTTGTAATCCTCTCAATGAGCAAATGCTCTGTATCTTTATCTGTTTTTATTTTGCTCTGTCTTGAATGATGCCTTGCTACTACTGAGTCCCCTGCTGATACAGTGTTTTCTAGTCTCTATTGACACTGGTCTGAATGCTTCTCTAGGTCTATTGTCATTTTGTGGTACAATATCTACTTTTGCTGTCTGATACCTTTTAAGATTTTCATACTGCTCAAAACAGCAACCTTCTATGTGAAAGCTTGTTTTAAAGTGTTGATTCTTTGCTAGCTTTTTTCCTTTCCTTTCAGGCTTTATCTATCTTCTGTGTCCTCAGTTGCTTCTTGTACTATATTGTCTGTCTGTCAGTGATGTACTTTCTCAGTATACTCTCTCAGTTCGCTAGTGATGTGTTTCAGTATACCCAGCTGAGGTTTTGAGAATGAAGATTTATAAATCCTATCAACTTCCATTTACATAGAAATTGTATGGTAAAGAATCACTAATTAAGCAGCAAAAATGACTTCCATGTTTGATCATTTCATTTACTTAAAGCTATAAAGCTATTTGAAATGTCACATTTTCGTATAACCAAAGGATATAAAAATAAGTTTGCAGTTTAACTTTTATATCAACATATAACAATACTCTACTGACACATATCTCTGTTTTGAGGTAGCTCCTTTGTTCCTGGCTTCCTGATTTTTGTTTGTTTGTTTGTTTGAAATAACCTTTTGGAACCTTCTAGAAAATTTGGATTTCTCTAATATTCGATACTTTCCATTTCTCGGTGTTTTGTAATGCTTTGTCTGGAGAATCTGTTTATTACTGAGATAAGAGTGTCTCTATTTTGCTTCTTAAGCCGTGTTGTCTAATGCTTAACATTTTCTGTGGTGCAAAGAGGTGCATTGAAAGATGGAGGGAGTCTGCCTGGCAAGTGTGCTGTGGTCATCCCTGATGAGAAGTTCTCTTTTCAAAGAAAACTGAGATCCCTTCCCTTTCTCCCAGCTATAATCTTGTGTAAATTTATTAGCTCAGGATTCACAAAGTAGATGAAACGAGTTTAAATCCTTTAAACATACAAGGATGTTGGGTTACTTGACACAACCAGTTAAACCAGTGCTGCCCTATAAAATGGTCACAGCTGGTAGAGTCTTGCCATCAGAAAGAGCCACCAGCTGGCTGTGTCAGAGCTTCCACAATGATCCCAGATCTCAACTGCATTTCATCTTCTCTGCTCAGAAGTGAACCGTGCATCAATTCTTTGATAGCAATTCTGACTGCTTGTGGACAGCAACTGTTCTCCTCTTATACGTTCAGTTGTCCGTGTCAAGTTGGAAAAAATTTCTATTATGGTTCAGCTTTTCTTGTGGTTCCTGCCTTGATCCTTCTGATTGCTGGCTATGCTCTACGGGGTCAAATGTGGACAGTTGCCAGCGAGTACTGCTGCTGCAGCTGTACCCCTCCATACCGGAGAAGCAGCCCTCTGGAGAGGAGATTGGCTTGCCTCATGTTCTTCAACATCACTGGCAGGGCTGTGGTTGCCCCACTGACATGGCTGACAGTGACCCTGCTGACCGGTTCCTACTATGAATGTGCAGCAAGTGAGTTTGCCTCTGTGGACCAGTACCCAATGTTTGCTAATGTCACTCCTAGCAAACGAGAAGAGATGCTAGCTGGATTTCCATGCTATACGTCAGCTCCCTCTGATATGATTCCAGTAAGAGATGAAGTGGCTCTTCTACACAGATACCAGTCACAAGTAAGTTTATAACCTCCCCCTGCACCTCCCCAACTCACCTCCTACCCCGTTGTCCTACTATCCCAAACTTGTTATAGTCTCTATGAACATATCGAACACATCGCAGCTCTACTGTTTCTCATATTATCTGAATTCAGAAGACACATTAGATCCCATGTATCAAAATGTACTTCACTGGACAACTGCATGCATATAGATAGGATGTTGGGGCTTAGACCTGTTTCACTCCAGTAACTTTACCTTAGTAACCAACTAGTTTTGTTATTGTTGTTTTAGTTGTACTTCTCCATGCTTCCCATTCCTAGCTGTGAAAGGAAGATCATAAGAGAGTCTGTCGCTTAAATGGTTGTAGATGAGAAAATAAACTAACACATTTAAAAAGAGCTCATGACTGTACCTAGTCTCTGTTAAAAAATAATGATTTTTATTAGTATTGCAAATATTATCAGAACAGGGCTGTATCATTAAATCTCATTTTTTGCATGTTTTCACATTTGTGTTCTTCTATACTAAAAAAATCGTTTTATGAAATTACAGAAAGTTCAATTGTGTTTTTAAAATCTCCAGTGGTGGTTCTAAATGTAGCATACATGCACAGATTAGAGTCAGGGAGATGGTACAGGAGGGAGACATGAGCCTGCGATGCTTTTAGGTTAAGTTCCAGTAGTGCAGTTTTACATTTTGGCAAGAAAAATCCATGACTTTCTCCAAGAGATGAATTAAAACATATCTTCAAAGCACTAAACCTTAAAGTTCTGATCGCAAAGGCTTCCATGTATTTTGGCCTCTTATCTTTCAGTTATTTAGATACTGTTTATTTAGAAAAAATAAAATCAAGATGCAGAATCCTGAAATGTTGTACTAATACCCAGTTAAGAAAAGTCAGATGAAGTTTCCATTAAGATACTATTTGTCACAATTTGGGGGGGGGGTCATTTTGTTGTTTGTTAGTTTGTGTTGAGTAATCACAAAACCAGCTCAGGAAGAGGAGCTTGTGAAGGCTTATAAGAGAAAAGCCAGAGTCAGAGGATATCTGTGCTGCCCACCCTGTAACTGTATACTGTTAGTACTCTTCCTCATTAGACTTGCCTTCCTCATTTACCAGTTGTTAAATACTTTTAAAAGAATGATACAGAGGGGAACAAAAGAGTCTATGACAAAAATAAATCAGTGTTCAAAATGCCAGAACTAAGTAGTCACAAATAAAGCTAGTTTATCTAAAAAGGAAAACAGTAAGGAACTACAAAGTATAGCTTATAGTTGCTTACTGACTTCTTTGGTTACAAGTGATAAGAGGAAAGAGAGATGCAGGAAGACATGTGTGTGAATACTTGGTAGCAAGTCACTGAAGACCTTGGGAGGCTGCCATTAGTGTCCATCAAAGCGTCATCTTCACCACCATTTATTATCAAATATTAATTAAGCCCCCAACAGACTCATGGGTCCATACCTAATGACCAAGAAGCAAGATTGGATTATAAGCAAAGGACAAGGTTTAAACATTTTATATAAGGTTAATTGGTGGTTTATAGCGTCTATCACTTCAAGGATGGTACTTAGAATCCACTCCACATTAACAGGTCACATTCCTTTGTAATATGAAGGCTATGCTGAAATGGCTTGACCTGTCCTTCTATCACAGGTGTTTCCATACCAAATGATCATCATCATATAGTATATATCAAAACCCAGAAGCAAAAAATTTACCCACATCTTAGTTCTGAGGTCTGTTGGGCTCCCTCTTACCACAGCTGTTTCTTGAATATTTGCCATTTTCAATGCTTAAATTCACTAATTCCTGCTGATTATGTGTAGATGCTGGGCTGGATTCTGGTCGTTTTGGCAACCATTGCTTTCCTGGTCTCCAAATGTCTGGCAAGATGTTGCTCTCCCCTCACCTCCCTGCAGCATCACTATTGGGCCAACCACCTCTACAACGAGAGGATGCTCTTTGAGCAAGCTGCTGAGGAGCATTCCCAACTTCTTATTAGACATCGAATCAAGAAAGTGTTTGGCTTCGTTCCTGGGAGTGAAGACATCAAACATATTCGCATCCCTTCGTGTCAGGACTGGAGAGAAATCTCTGTACCCAATCTTCTATGTGTGGGTGACACCTCACAGGGTCCCTATAGCTTCCTTGGAGACAGGGTGGTTGAGGAAAATGAGGAAGACAGACAAGAAGGTATTGAAATGAAACCTTGAGAGCTGCTTCTTTCAAAGTTCAGGGTGTCTGATTTTTTTTTTTCTGATGCTAGAGTTTCAGTACTATCTTTCTTTTCTTTCTCTCTGACACTTATGGACAGAAGTCCATCCAAAATCCTATTTCCAAAATCAATATATAGAGTGAGAAGCTCCCCATCTTTATACAGTTCCTCACATGCTCATGATGACTGTTGTATCATGATGGTCCAATTTGTATGGGCATGGAATTTTAAGTCAATCAGAACTTAGCTGTGTTGCTTGGTACCTGTGCAAGCATCAATAGTTTGGAGTGCTATTTTGTCCTATGCCCATAATAGCTCCCTCAGAGAGCTATTGAGATTAGATGTGATGGCAGGAAACATTTACCACTCTGCTTTCCATATGGTGACCACAACCAGCATCCTTTCCTCTATCCTCTTCTAATTCCACCTCCTGTCAGTTCTTGATCTAATTTTTGGTTTTTTCCTTGTCTTCATTTAAATAATATGTTTTTATTACCTTCTTCTTCTGGCTTACTAGAGAGGAAGGTAGAATGAAGTGGTCTTTCTGGAGTGGTACAGTGAGAAAGGTTTTGAGTAATGCCCTGTGCTCAGGGTAGATGGTGGAGTGATCATCCATTATCATTATTAGTTATTAGTTACTGGTTATTCTCAGCATCACAGTAGGGGTGCCTTTATGACAACTTCTTATAAACTTTATTCTAAAGCTTCCCTTCTGTGATCTACAACAGGGGTCCCAACTGTAACTGTTCCTTGTCAAAGTGTTCCTTTATGTTACCAAACCTCTTTAAGGACCTAAGGAATGAAGTTGTACAATTTCTAGCTGATTCTCAAACTCAAAACAGCAGACACAATGAGAGGGAGGGATGCTGGAAGGATGGCTCATTGGGTAAGAGCAAATACTGCTCTGCTGAAGAACCTGAGTTTGGTTCATATTACCCATGTCAGGTGGCCCATGCTACCTGACATTCCAGATCCGGGGTATCTAACACCTCTGACAGGTATCTGGCCTCCACAGGTTCCTGTCTCACAGGACCATAATCCCGTAGAGCCACAGGTTCCTGTCTCACAGGACCATAATCCCGTAGAGAAACATACACATACATAAGTTTAAAAATAAATAAATAGAACCTGGGGTAAGATAGACATTAGAAAAGGTGTCTTGATTAGAGTTGCTTCAAACATAACTTCTGCCATGTTCATTTAGGCACCTGGCTCATGGGCCCAGTGGGGGACCTCGGGGTTTTTGCTTATTTACTTCTTTAGCCAAAATTATTTTTGATTGCCAGAGAACCAACTGCTGATGGTCATCTTGACTTTCAAGGAGATCAACTAACTGGATTATCTAAAATGCCACCAATTTCTCATCAATGCATTTGTATACAATTATGGGAGGTTCTATTCTGTGTCAAATACTTGGTGCTTTGACTTGACAGAAACAAGTAAGAAGAAATTTTTGAGGAAACAAAATCCTTTCAGGAGTTTCCCTGATAGAACATTGCTTAGTGTGACACTTTGCTTGGCCAGGAAATTGTCCTGAACTCACTGTCAACCAATGATAACCTTATGAAAGTCAGACCATCTCTATGGGGCCTAATTTGTTGATTTGTAAAGGAGAACTAATGATGTCTTATCTTGTGGAAGTCAAGGAGCTGAACCAAATGAACTACTGAAGTTAATTCCTACTCTGATAAAATGTTTATATTCACTGTTATATAGGTTAATCAATAAGTATAGAGCAGTGGTTTTCAACCTTCCTAATGCCGGGACCCTTTAATACAGTTCCTCATGTTGTGATGATCCCCAACCAGTAAAATTACTTGTGGTACAGCTTCATAACTGTCATTTTGCTATTGTTATAAAACATAATGTAACTATCTGTGCTTTCCAATGGCCCTAGGTGACCCCTGTGAACATGTCATTCAACTCTTAAGGAGTCGTGACACACAGGTTGGAAAGCACTTGTATGCAGTTTTTCTGGAGTGATAGTAGACCTATGTTGCCTCTTCACTGAGTTGTATCTTTAGCTTTCTCTAAAAAACAACTGTCATTCTGCTTCTGAAAGAACATTAAGAGTGACTTTTTTTCAGGTGGCCTGGGGAAGCTAGCTCTACTTTATCAATTAACTGTGTACTGGGACTGATACAATATTACAAAAGCAATTTTGAAAAAGTAGCTAAAGTAGATGTACATTGTAGAAGGTCACTCAGTTCCCTCCAATAGGAAAGTTAGTAAACATGGAATGTCTCATCCATTTTATTCTCAAAATTCCCATGAAGCTTGAGAGTTCTCTGTCTCTACTGATCCAAGACTGTGCTGGGACTTATTAGTAAATGAATCATCGTCACCAAACTCTGAATTGGTTTATTAGTTTTCAGGACCTTCACCACAAAAGAGACTTTTCAATAAGGTTTTCAATTAACAGCACAATCAAAGAATGTATGAAGTTATAGTGTTACGTCACCAGGAAGATTAATAGTTGCTTAGGAGTTAACAATCGGAAACAGTCTCAGCTGGCTTCTGAAGCCCTCTCCTCCTCAAACTCAGATGTAGAAAGCTTACCTCCTGAGCCAGTTAATCGTGGTCATGACTTTTTGGTAAAGGAGATGGAGAAATCCTGATTTACATGGTTCTGAAGAATTCCTAGCATCTATATGAATGCATGAAGAATAGCATATATACTTGAGATTTTATTGTATTGTGTATCATCTATTTCAAGTAAAATAAATCGATACCCCACCCTCTTTTCATGTATTCTTTGTTCGACAGCTAGCTAGGTAAAATTTTTTCATTAAGAACATGGCCTTCCTCTCCTTTATGCTTAATGGGTTTATGTAATTATAAAACGTATAATTAAAATCAATTATATGTGCTAACACCTACCTTATATTTTGCTGCCAAGTTCTTTTGGCTGGCACATCAAATTCTGTGGCTTGGCAGGGATAGACTCGCTGACTTCTCCTTTGTCTGTTCCACTACTCCACGAGGATTCAGACCACCGCCTTCCCAGGAGAAAAACAAACCCAAAGCTTAGCTCTGGCTCTTTCTGACTCCTTTACACTAGCAAAGCTGAACTGCACAGACCTTACTTATGCTTCATCATTCTCCTTGATTCTGTACTCATTCCATTGTGGTTTTGTTTAAATATTTAAGGTAATGACTGCAATTAGAAACAGCAGTGTAGGGGCTCAGGGTTTAATAGCGCTTGTTGCTTTTCCAGAGGATCTGCATTCTTTTGCAGGCACCCACACCTGGTAGTTTCTAACCACATGTAACTCCAGTCCTATGAGATCTATATCACTTTCTCTTGCCCTCCTCTGGCACTTGTGTGTGTGTGTGTGTGTGCATGTGCACACACACACAAATAAAAAATAATTTAAAAAGAAAAAGAAAAAAGAAACACCAGCGTGGGCTTACTGTTTGTAGTAAAAGGCAAGCACAAACAAACCTTTACATTTTGAAACCATATAACTAATTAAAGGCATTCTGAATGCAGAGTACAAATATATTTTCTAGCTCAAAAAGCCACAAATGCATAGGCACAATTTTAGGTTCAACATGCAGCATACCAAATATTAGTATGTGATCAGGAAGAACAGAGTGACAGGCTGGTTTAAAACTGGTTGTGTGAACTGGAAGGCAACAAGTCTACAAATGTGACTGTGGATGGAATAGCGCACGGTGGTTCTAAACAGGTGAACTGCATCGTCCTTGGTGGAACTCATTGGGCTGTTCTAAACTCCAACAGTGATGATGAATCTTCTTTAACCTCAGCATCTAGGGCGACAGCAGCTTTCATGTATGGTTTCCTCTGTTGCCACCTAGTGGTTTATATGCGTATGTGCACTATCTGTAGTGGGTGACTGCAGTACAAATGGAGCATTAAAAAAATATGAAATCCGAAGCATTCCAAACATTGAAACATTTAAAATAGCAACATGAGGGGTTTGAAATGCTCCATCAGTAAATCTACACAAATATTTCCAACTTGAAAAAAACATTCTCAGAATTACCACCACCCTGTCCTGGAGTCTCAGGTTCTCTCTTTCTCTCCCGCTCCCACTCCTCCCCCCCCCCCCCAGACACATACGAAAGGCTCAGGACAGCACTATAATCTTGTTTCTTTCAGAAGGCCATAGTTATGAAGGGTTGACATAGAGTTCAGAGAAGCACTGTCACTCATTACTCATATGACCTTATGAATGTCAGCCAGTCTGGAACTTTAATTTTTCTTTATATGAGACAGGAAAGGATGATTAAGTTGTAAGAGTTGTTGAGTGAACTCCTACTTTGAGCACAGACTTATTCGAAGAGTAATTCTGTGAAAATCTATATTGAACAAATATCCTTCAAAATTAAACATATGTACAGACACACTTACATGACACAGGGTTTATATTCAAAGACTCTAGTCCTTGCAATTCATCAGTGTTATTTTGATGGGAAAGACACTTGGAAGATTTGACACAAGTATTTTTAGATGAGGATATCTAGTCCTGTAGAGTCTCGAGTCATTTCTCCACTGGAGGAATCAGTCAAAGTGTAGGGCTACTCCCAAAGAATCACAAACAATGTCTGCTCAACACAGATAGGGCAGTAACAATAAACACACCAAAGAAAATTCTGCCAAGTTCAACTTGGCAAGCCAAGGAATTTACTGGAATTGCTCATAGGATTATAGGTGAGGGGTTGCTCATAGGAAGCAGCAACTCGAAGAGAAGTGCATCACCATAAAGCCCCATCCACAAGCCTACAGCCCTGGCCCTTCTGCACCATCTTTACTGCTTATGTAACTTTTGTTTAGGAGAGGTCTTGTGAATCAGGTAAGTTTTTAGGTTTCCTGGGATTCTTGAATTGCTTAATCTCCGAGTCTTGTGGATCCTGTAATCTGGAGGAAATGTTTCAATTTGGTATTGCCGGACAGGAGAAGAAAGAGTCATTGCTGAGTGTCCATCATCCCTGACAAACAGTGCCATGAGCTAAAGTATGTGGGCGTCCTCTACAAACAAAGAGGCGATGACGTAGACTCTCTGAGAGCCGGCAGAAGGAACACAGCCCTGCCGACATCTTTATTTTGACCTAAAGAGAACTGTGTCAGACTAGTAAGGATTCTATATAGTTTTGTGAATTACAAGATGACAAATTTGCATTTCTTAAAACCACAGAGTCTATAGAAATTTATTATAGTGGTGACTGTGGGTATGGTGGTGACACATACCAACTCATCTCAAGAGCTTAGCAATCCAAGACCTCTTCAAGGGTGTGTCTAGTACAAGATTGTATCTTCCCTTGACTGTCCAGTTTAGGCAAAACTGTTGCTCCTTGAACTATCATCTTTCTACCTATCAATTATCTATCTTCTGTCAATCATTTACCCATTATCTATCTCTATAATAGTTTGTAAATAAATAAAATACAATGTAGTCCAACTTTAAGGGGACAAGAACTGCAAAAATAAGAGCTCATATTAACTTTATTGGATCCATAGATACTTCTCTTTCCATCTCTCTATCTCTTTTCAGACTAGGACTCACTGTATAGCTCAGACTTGTACTGAATTAACGATTCTCCTGCCTCATCTGACTCAGTACTGGCATTGTGGAAATATATCACTCTGGACCAGTAGGCTTTGTTTTAAGGCTACAAATATAATTAAAAAGGTAGTTAGCATCAACAGAACTATATATTATAAATCCAATTTCATCACACATGTTTCTTTTTTGTTCCCTTTGGTTTTTTGAGACACAGTTTCCTCTGTGTAGGCTTCTCCTTCTATAACTCACTCTGTAGCCCAGGCTGATCTCAAACTCAGAGAGATCCACTTGCCTCTGCCTCCCAACTGCTGGGATTAAAGGCACGAACCACCACTGCCAAGTATATATATATATATATATATACACACACACACATATATATACACATATATAATTTGTTGGTGGTGGTTTTGTTTTGTTTTGTTTTTTTTGAGACAGAGTTTCACTGTGTAACTCTTGGCTGTCATTTTTCAAGAATTCTCAAGATTCTAAATTTCTGTGGAACTTTATGGAGCACATAAGTTTCATACATCAAGCGGACTTGCTATTGAAAAGACTACGCTGCAATTCTTTTATTTGAAGTCACTTAAGAAACAAGCATATTTATTTAGTAGAATAACTGAAGTTCCTCGAGAAGAGATCCCCCCCCCCCACCTTGAAGATAAAGCCCAAAGCTTCGTTCTTCTGTCCCCCAAAGCAAAAAGCAGGTCATTACAGGCAAAACAAGAGCCTTACAGATTATTACAGAATTCTGTCCTTTTTGCCATCAGAGAGCCTGGCCTTTGAGCTTTCTCTGAAGCAGCCTGGATACCCGGGGTGGGGCATGCGAATGAAGCTGCATTGCACAGCAGCTTTACGCCCCCTCGTGGCTGGCCATTGATTCCCAAATGCTCCTCTCCTATGCGCCAACTGCCGCCTGTGTCTCCAGCTGGCAGAGTGGCCAGGCCCTACCTACATTAGCTGCACCCCAGCATACACGGTGGGCTGCCCCAGACGCCAGCAGTCTGAGATTGGACTTTCTTTGAGCCCTTCCTGTCGGATCGCTGTCTTTTCTAACCACAGTTCAATTTTGGACGTTCTGGGGTTGGATCAAGGACTTCCCCACACTGGAATGAAACCTAGGTGACAGTTGCCAGCAGGTCTGTCTCACATCCTCTCACCTGGCCTCCTGTGCTAGGTGCTTGCAACCAGTGTCAAAAGAGACCCTGTTTCAGGGACACAGTGAGCATGGGTTGAAGAAAGTGTTTGGAAGATGTGTAGCAAATCTAGCCAATTTAGAAAATAGACGGCCGCTGCATAAAATTTCCTGCACATTTTGGTTAAGATTTTTTATTTGCTGCAATCAAGAAAGCACATTCTAGCCCAAGCCTAGTGACAGTTGCCTTTAATCCAAGCTCTTGGGAGGCAAGGGCGGGGGCGGGGGCAGGGGGCAGGGGCATTGGCATCTCTGAGTTTGAGGCCAGCCTGGTCTAAAGAGCCAGTTTCAGGACAGCCAGTACTGCACAGAAAAACTCTGTCTCAGAAAAACAAAAGAGAACAACAACAAAATAAAAAATTAAAAAAGGAAGAAAAAAAAAAAAAAAGACCACATTTTAGAGCTCGGGGGATGGCAGTTTTAGCTAAGCCTGATGACCAGAGTTGAATTCCTTGAACCCACAGTGAAAGAACCGAATCTCTGCAGCAGCAGACCACTTTTAAAAAGATAAAATCTCCAACCTTTATAATCCATACACCACCACCACACCACCACACCACCACCACCCCCCCACCACACCACCACCACCACCACACCACCACCACCACACCACCACCATACCACCACCACACCACACCACCACCACACCACCCCACCCCCACCCCCGCCGCCGCCGCCTCTATCTATCATGGCTCCCACCCCCCATCTGGGCTGAGAAGAATTCCTCAAAGGTTAGAGAGCTCAAATAGCTTGCATGTAAATCAGCGTAAACACACTTTGTAGAACCAACTGATACATGAAGGAGCTTATACTGCATACAAACTAAGTCACACCCTTGGGTGGGTCTGTAGATAATGGAACCAGGAGAAAGATTTACTTCTGTGATGAGGTCACTTAGTAAGGAGTGTATGCTCCTGGGAAGAATATCACATCCAGGACCCTATACGTGACCCTAAGGAAACTCATTAGGATTGGTCTGTCTGCCAGTCTGTCTCTCCCTCTCTCCTTACCTCCACTGAAAGCACAGAGCATGAACATCGGAGGGAGCTGATTGGGAAGAGGACGGGAAGAGGATCGGAAGAGGACCGGAAGAGGTGGAAGTAGAGGGACGAGAGAATAATGAGGGTTGAATAGGCTCAAACCCACTATACACATGCATGAAAATATCACACGGAACCTAGTTTATATATATTTAACATATACTAACAAAACAGTTAAATGTTTATGCTTTATCATGATTTTTATTATGATGTAGGATTTTGATATTATTATTTGTTCTTGTTATTATGAGAAATAAGTTCTCTTCATGTAGCTCAGACTAGCTTTTAACTCATAGGGCTGCCTAAGTCTTCCATTGCTGAGATGACAGGTTTAAGGCACACTGAAAAGTTTGGGATAGTTCTGTTGTTGCCATTTACATTATAAAGACTGTTGGGACTTTGTTAAAGGTTATAGCCAGAAAACAAACAAACAGACAGGCAAACAAACAAACAAACAAACAAAATTCCCTCAAAGCTACTGCAGCCAGGTGTGGTGGTGCATGCCTTTAATCCCAGCACTCAGGAAGAAGAGACAGAAAGGAGGACCTCTGGGAGTTTGAGGTGGCCTTGGTCAGCAAAAGATGACATGGTGGTGTATAAAATTACAAATGAACATCTGACATTAAAGAACAGGAAAAGGTAACTATTAAGCCTGAACTGGAAGAGATAAAACATAGAAAACTTTCTCTCTGTGTGTGTATGTGTGTGTGTGTGTGTGTGTGTGTGTGTGTGTGTGTGTGTGGCATGCATGCATATGTATGCATGTTCAGATGTGAGTGCACACATGGGTATGGAATCATGTGTAAGCTTGCATATGACATGTCTCTCCTTCTCTCCTTACCTCCATGATAGCATGCTGACATCAGGTATCCTCCCTGATTGCTCTACACTTTATTGTGGCAGGATTCCTCATTGAAGCCAGAGCTTAAAGATTCCAGTTTGCCAGCTTACCTGGGGATCCTATGTCTCTGCTTCACAAGTGCTGGGGTTACAGGTAGCTGTCACACTTGCTTGGCTTTTACATGGACATTGGGAATCTAAACCACAGTCCTTATCAACCTTCTTATTTATTCTAAATCTTTTTAAAATGAATCTGCTATATCTTAGATGAAATCCTTTTTTAAAAGGATTTATTATTTTTTTGTGTGTATATGTGTGTGCGCACGTACTTTATATGTGGATATCATGTGCCTCTGGGTACTCATGGAGGGATGCCATAAGAAGGCATCAGATCTCAAGGAGTTGGAGTTACAGGAAGTTGTGCACAGGTCGATGGGGATGCTGAGAGCTGAACTCAAGTCTTCTGGAAGTGCAGCAAGTGTTATTAACTGCGGAGTCATCAATCTCTCCAGCTCACAAAATTTAAAAACACATTTTAATGTAATGATTTGCTGAAAAAGACAGCCAGCCATGCTACTTACTGCATGATATACTAATTAATTGTACAAAGAAGTTTATTTTAAGGGGCCGAGAACAGAGACAGAAGACTCAAGCTTCAAGTCTTTCTCCTCATGGACAAAATTTGAATGCATTTACAAGATAAAGATGCAGGCTTCAGGACGAGTGATACTTTCCATATAAACCATCAGTTTCATGGCTCTCGAAGGAGTGCTTGTGAAGAAAATGATGGTTTTAGTAAGATTCAGTGGTAGACTTGATTAACTGACATAAAAAAAAAAATTCACCAATTTGACCCTTGCTCAGGCCTGACTAAAGGGTTAGTTGTTTTAACCAAATGGCCTCAGTGTTCCTGAAATGCAACTCAGGAACTGTTCCCACAACACACAAGTCAGAAAGCACCACCAACAGTGACTCTAGGGGAGGTTGTAACAACCTCCAAATGAGTGGTTTTTAAAGCCAACTACAATCAAATTAACTAGCACATTAAACTGGAGGGTCTGTTTCTCCAGCCCTTTGACACCTCCAGCTGGAGCTTGTGTACTTCAGCACAACCCTGAGTGGATCCTCCCCTTTCCTTACAGGAAGGCTGACTTATTTAGGTTTGCACTTTAACTCAAGTTCACTTTTGTTCTGTGCATTTGATGCTATATGCATTTTGTTTCACTAACTCTGTCCTTTTTTTTTTTGCTCCTTTGTTTTTTTCTTGAGAGAGGAGAGAAAATGTTGTTCCCACCAGGCAAGAATAAGACCATCACTGCCACAAAATTTGAGCCAAATTTTAAGCAAGCTCTATTTTAAGTACTTGCCAGGATGATGGTCACTGGCCAAGTCCATACCAGGCATTTGCCAGAAAGTGGCACCAAATATTAGTCAGAACCTTAAAAAGGTAAAACCCACAAGGTCCTTCCCACCTTTGTTCGACTGGGGGCAAGCATCCATCCTGACGTACTTCTGCCTATGGTACCTCACTGCCATCTGTGGTCAAACACATTCTGTGCAGCTGGAGCAGTCAACCTTGTTTACAGAAGTGAAAACACATAGCTTGTTAGCCTACATAAATGGCCCCCAGTGTTCCAAGAAGTTAGTTGTTCTTATCACTTCTTTTTTTTTTTTTTTTAAGATTTATTTTATTTATTATATGTAAGTACACTGTAGCTGTCTTGAGACACTCCAGAAGAGGGCGCCAGATCTCGTTACGGATGGTTGTGAGCCACCATGTGGATGCTGGGATTTGAACTTATCACCTTCGGAAGAGCAGTCGGGTGCTCTTACCCGCTGAGCCATCTCACCAGCCCGTTCTTATCACTTCTTGTTTTTACACAGCCATGCTGGAAGTGCAGTTTCCTCAGAGCTTTTGTTGCCTTGATCTGACAGCTCCTCGTCATGTATATGGTTTAAAAAAATGAAGTACTGAGCAGGAGATGGTGGTGAGCTAGACCAAGCTGTACAGGTGGTGGCTGGGTAGGCACACCCACCTGTCTGCTTGATGCCACCAACACAGTGCCAGCGAATGGAAGACGTCCAGAGGCCAGCCCACTGTCATGGGGCACTCACTGGTGGGCTATAGACCCCCAGAGGCCTATGATCTGCCTGCATCAGGAGCTGATACAGTGTACAAGCGTGTAGAAAACAGAAGGGAGAGAAAGAGAAATTTCTTTGAGAAGTGCAACTGAAGATGCAAAGGTGGAGAGGAATAGTCTGATATGAGCAGCCTGTGCTGCCACCTGAGGCCATGGTGAAGTCTCAGCTGCCACTGAGAGCCATGTGTGGGTCCATGGCCATGTAGCAGCAGGGTCTGTGCCAATGTTTGTAGCTCATATTACTACTAACTACCATGCCGATGTCCCTAGTCTGGGTTGGTGCCTGGGACAATGTTGGTGTCCAAGGGCTGGGCAGAGCTGGCCCCACCCGTCATTGGATGCAGCACTCCAGAGACCTGACCCCACTCCTCACCTGCTGCAACACTTAGGAGGGCAGGCCCTGCACCTCCCTAGGCAGAACAGAGGAGCTGGCCCTGGCGGCAGAGGTGCAGGTAAGCCAGCCTGAGGGTGTGGGTGAAAGTGAGCTGGCCCAGCCACTTACCTGCTGTGAGGTGGTAGGAGCAGAAGGGTGATGTCTTCGTGTTCCTCGACACCTGTGGCACAGGAGAGCTGGCCATGGGGTTATAAGTGGGAGAAATGACCCTGCCCCTCACTAACTGCAACACTAGGGAGAGCTAGCCCTGCCACTTGCTGGCTCCTTCATTGCATGAGCTAGCTGGGGCAGTGCTGGAGAGCTTAACCTAGTAGTGTAGGTGAGGAAGAGCTGGCAGGCTAAACAACTCAGCTACCATTCAGGCCCAGATCCAGGGCTTTGAGTTGGCTTACTCCAACATCCTCATTATCTATGAACTGCTGGAATATGTGAAAGGGCCAGTCCCGCAGATCCAAAGCTGCACAAGTCCCAGTAAAGAGTATCCAGTATTGATGGTGTAGCTGAAGCCAGAGGCCACAAACCAGACCAATGACTCATTGCAATCAACATCTGAAAGTAAGGATGTGTGACTCAACATGACATACTAGAGTTATCATGGGGAAATGTTTTTATTTATTTATTTTTTGTTTTGTTTTTATCTTGTTTTGCAGGGACAGAGGGAGGTTGCAAGGACAGAGGATGGGAGGTGAGGGGAATAGGGTGCATGATGTAAAACTCACAAATGATCAAATGTGTAGTGAAAAGTATTAAACTCCTCATCCGGTGCTTCTACCCGGCCTTGTTCATTGAACTCCCAGATGAAAAACACGGTCACAATCTTTATATTTACAATAAGCCTTAAATAGCACAAGAGCTGGGCAGTTGCCTACCGTCCATGCTGTTAGAATTTATTTTTCCTCAAGTTATTATTTATTATTTACTATGTTCAATCTGGGCTGCTCTTGACTCCAAATGAGCAGCCCTCGGGGCCATGCTCTCTTGACCCTTAACCCATGGTGGCTTCTTCTTCCTCCTCTCTTGCACCTTCCCCTCAAGTGGTCCACCTCTTCTCCCAAGACTGTGAAAACTTAAACCCCACCTATGTCTCTTCTGACGAGCTATTGGCTTTTGGCATCTTTATTTTGTTGTTTTCTTTTGTTTTTTAGAAGTTACTATTTTATTTCATTGCTATTATAGTTTAAAATTTTGACAATTTTTATTAGATATTTTCTTCATTTACATTTCAAATACTATCCCTAAAATCCCCTATACCCTCCCCCCAGCCCTGCTCCCCAACCCACCCAGTCCTGCCTCCTGACCCTGGCATTCCCCTGTATGGAGGCATATAAAGTTTGCAAGACCAAGGGGCCCCTCTTCCCAATGATGGCCAACTAGGCCATTTTCTGCTATATATGCAGCAAGAGACACAAACTCAGGGAGTACTGGTTAGTTCATATTGTTGTTTCTCCAATAGGGTGGCAGACCCCTTCAGCTCCTTGGGTACTTTCTCTAGCTCCTCCATTGGGGGCCCTGTGTTCCATCCAATAGATGACCGTGCCTCACAAGAGACAGCTATATCAGGGTCCTGTCAGCAAAATCTTGCTGGCATAAGCAATAGTGTCTGCATTTGGTGACTGATTATGGGATGGATCCCCAGGTGGGGCAGTCTCTGGATAGTCCATCCTTCTGTCTCAGCTCCAAACATTGTCTCTGTAAATCCTTCCATGGGTATTTTGTTCCCCATTCTAAGGAAGAATAAAATATTCACACTTTGGTCTTCCTTCTTCCTGATTATCATGTGTTTTGTAAATTGTATCTTGGGTATTCTAAGCTTATGGGCTAATATCCACTTATCAGTGAGTGCGTATAATGTGAGTTCTTTTGTGTTTCGGTTACCTCACTCAGAATGATATCCTCCAGATACATCCATTTGCCTAAGAATTTCATAAATTCATTGTTTTTGATAGCTGAGTAGTACTCTGTTGTGTAAATGTACCACATTTTCTGTATCCATTCCTCTGTTGAGGGACATCTGGGTTCTTTCCAGCTTCTGGCTATTATAAATAAGGCTGCTATGAACATAGAGGAGCATGCGTCCTTATTTCCAGTTGGAACATCTTCTGGGTATATGCCCAGGAGTGGTATTGCTGGATCTTCCTGGAGTACTATGTCCAATTTTCTGAGGAACTGCCAAACTGATTTCCAGAGTGTTTGTACCAGCTTGCAATCCCACCAGCAATGGAGGAGTGTTCCTCTTTCTCCACATCCTTGCCAGCAACTGCTCTCGCCTGAATTTTTAATCTTAGCCATTCTGACTGGTGTGAGGTGGAATCTCAGGGTTGTTTTGATTTACATTTCCTTGATGATTAAGGATGTTGAACATTTTTTCAGGTTCTTCTCAGTCATTCTGTATTCCTCAGTTGAGAATTCTTTGTTTAGCTCTGTACCCCATTCATTAAATGGGGTTACTTGAATTTCTGGAGTTCAGCTTCTTTTTTTTTCCCAACTTTTATTAGATATTTTCTTCATTTATATTTCAAGTGTTATCCAGAAATTTCCCTATACCCTGCCCCCTCCCTGCCCTGCTCCCCTCCCCACCCACTCCCACATCTTGGTCCTGGCGTTCCCCTGTACTGGGGGGCATATAAAGTCTGCATGACCAAGGGGCCTCTCTTCCCAATGATGGCCAACTAGGCCATCCTCTTCTATATATGCAGCTAGAGACATGAGCTCAGGGGGTACTAGTTAGTTCATGTTATTCTTCCACCTATAGGGTTGAAGACCCCTTCAGCTCCTTGGGTACTTTCTCTAGCTCCTTCCTTGGGAATAGCTGACTGTGAGCATCCACCTCCATGATTGCCAGGCACTGGTACAGTCTCCCACGAGACAGCTATATCAGGCCCCTTTCAGTTCTATCTTGCTGGCATATGCTTTAGTGTCTATGTTTGGTGGCTGATTGTGGGATGGATCCCTGGCAGCCGCAGTCATTGGGTCCATCCTTTGGATTCAGCTTCACACATGATCTCTGTAACTCCTTCAATGTGTGCTTTGTATTTAATTCTAGGAAGGGGTGACTTGTCCACATTTTGATCTTCCTTCTTCCTGAGTTTCATGTGTTTAGTAAATTGTATCTTGGGTAGTCTAGGTTTCTGGGCTAATATCCACATATCAGTGAGTACAGGTTATGTGAGTTCTTTTGTGATTGGGTTACCTCACTCAGGATGATGGCCTCCAGATCCATCCATTTGCCTAGGAATTTCATATATTTATTGTTTTTAATAGCTGAGTAGTACTCCATTGTGTAAATACACCAAATTTTTTGTATCCATTCCTCTGATGAGGGACATCTGGGTTCTTTCCAGCTTCTGGCTATTATGAATAAGGCTGCTATGAACATAGTGGAATATGTATCCTTGTTACCAGATGGAATATCTTCTGGATATATACCCAGTAGAGGTATTGCAGGATCTTCCGGTAGTACTATGTCCAATTTTCTGAGGAACCGCCAGACTGATTTCCAGAGTGGTTGAACAAGCTTGCAGTCCCACCAACAATGCAGGAGTATTCCCCTTTCTCCACATCCACGCCAGCATCCATTGTCACCTGAATTTTTGATCTTAACCATTCTTACTGGTGTGAGGTGGCATCTCAGGGTTGTTTTGATTTGCATTTCCCTGATGATTAAGGATGTTGAACATTTTTTCATGTGCTTCTCATCCATTCGGTGTTCCTCAGTTGAGGATTCTTTGTTTAACTCTGTGCCCCACTTTTTAATGGGGATATTTGATTTTCTGGTGTCCGCCTTCTTGAGTTCTTCATATATATTGGATATCAGCCCCCTATCTGATTTAGGATTGGTAAAGATCCTTTCCCAATCCGTTGGTGGCCCTTTTGAATTGTTGACAGTATCTTTTGCCTTACAGAAGCTTTGCAACTTTATGAGGTCCCATTTGTCAATTCTTGATCTTACAGCACAAGCCTTTGCTGTTTTGTTCAGGAATTTTTCCCCAGTGCCCATATCTTCGAGGTTTTTCCCCACTTTCTCCTCTATAAGTTTCAGTGTTTCTGGTTTTATGTGGAGGTCCTTCAACCACTTAGACTTGACCTTAGTACAAGGAGATAAGAATGGATCAATTCCCAGTCTTCTACATGATAGCTGCCATTTGTGCCAGCACCATTTGTTGAAAAGGCTGTCTTTTTTCCACTCAATAATTTTAGCTCCCTTGTCAAAGATCAGGTGACCATAGGTGTGTGGATTCATTTCTGGGTCTTCGATCCTATTCCATTGATCTACCTGTCTGTTGCTGTACCATGCAGTTTTTATTACAATTGCTCTGGAGTACAGCTTGAGGTCAGGCATGGTGATTCCACCAGAGGTTCTTTTATTGTTGAGAAGAGTTTTCGCTAGTCTAGGTTTTTTGTTATTCCAGATGAACTTGCTAATTGTCTTTTCTAGAGCCTTGAAGAACTGAGTTGGAATTTTGATGGGGGTTGCATTGAATCTGTAGATAACTTTTGGCAAGATAGCCATTTTTACTATATTGATTCTGCCAATCCATGAGCATGGGAGATCCTTCCATCTTATGAGATCTTCCTCAATTTCTTTCTTCAGAGACTTGAAGTTCTTGTCATACAAGTCTTGCACTTCCTTCCTAAGAGTCACACCAAGATATTTTATATTGTTAGTGACTATTGTGAAGGGTGATGTTTCCCTGATCTCTTTCTCAGCCAGTTTATCCTTTGTATAGAGAAAGGCCATCGATTTGTTTGAGTTAATTCTATATCCAGCTACTGCACTGAAGCTGTTTATCAGGTTTAGGAGTTCTCTGGTGGAGTTTTGGGGGTCACTTATATATGCTATCATATCATCTGCAAATTGCGATAATTTGAGATCTTCATTTCCAATTTGTATCCTCTTGACCTCCTTTTGTTGTCGAATTGCTCTGGCTAGGACTTAAGTACTATATTGAATAGGTAGGGAGAAAGTGGGCAGCCTTGTCTGGTCCCTGGTTTTAGTGGGATTGCTTCCAGTTTCTCTCCATTTAGTTTGATGTTGGCCACTGGTTTGCTGTAGATTGCTTTTATCATGTTTAGGTATGGGCCTTGAATTCCTGATCTTTCCAAGACCTTTATCATGAATGGGTGTTGGATTTTGTCAAATGCTTTCTCAGCATCTAAGGAGTTGATCACGTGGTTTTTATCTTTGAGTTTGTTTATATAGTGTATTACGTTGATGGATTTCCGTATATTAAACCATCTCTGCATTCCTGGGATGAAGCCTACTTGGTCATGATGGATGATCGTTTTGATGTGTTCCTGGATTCGGTTGGCGAGAATTTTGTTGAGTATTTTTGCATCGATATTCATAAGGGAAATTGGTCTGAAGTTCTCTATCTTTGTTGTGTCTTTATGGGGTTTAGGTATCAGAGTAATTGTGGCTTCATAGAATGAATTGGGTAGTGTACCTTCAGATTCTATTTTGTTGAATACTTTGAGGAGAACTGGAACTAGGTCTTCTTTGAAGGTCTGATAGAACTCTGCACTAAACCCATCTGGTCCTGGGCTTTTTTTGGTTGGGAGACTATTAATGACTGCTTCTATTTCTTTAGGAGATATAGGGCTGTTTAGGTCATTAATCTGATCCTGGTTTAACTTTGGAACTTGGTATCTGTCTAGAAAGNTTTTTTTTTTTTTTTTTTTTTTTTTTTTTTTTTTTTTTTTTTTTTTTTTTTTTTTTTTTTTTTTTGTAGGAACTCAAAGCTATGAGTTTACCTCTCAGGAATGCTTTCATTGTGTCCCATAAGTTTGGGTATGTTGTGGCTTCATTTTCATTAAACTCTAGAAAGTCTTTAATTTCTTTCTTTATTTCTTCCTTGACCATGGTATCATTGAGTAGAATGTTGTTCAGTTTCCATGTGAATGATGGTGTTCTGCTATTTATGTTGTTATTGAAGAGCAGCCTTAGTCCATGGTGATCTGATAGGATGCATGGGACAATTTCAATATTTTTGAATCTGTTGAGGGCTGTTTTGTGGCCAATTATGTGATCAATTTTGGAGAAGATGCCATGAGGTGCTGAGAAAAAGGTATATCCTTTTGTTTTAGGATAAAAAATTCTGTAGATATCTGTTAAGTCCATTTGTTTCATAGCTTCAGTTAGTTCGACTGAGTCTCTGTTTAGTTTCTGTTTCCAGGATCTGTCCATTGATGAGATGTGGTGTTGAAGTCTTCCACTATTATTGTGTGAGGTGCAGTTTGTGCTTTGAGCTTTACTAATGTTTCTTTAATGAATGTGGATGCCCTTGCATTTGGAGCATAGATATTCAGAATTGAGAGTTCATCTCAGAAGATTTTACCTTTGATGTGTATGAAGTGCCCCTCCTTGTCTTTTTTGATAACTTAGGGTTGGAAATCAATTTTATTCGATATTAGAATGGCTACTCCAGATTGTTTCTTCAGACCATTTGCCTGGAAATTTGTTTTCCAGCCTTTCTCTCTGAGGTAGTATGTGTCTTTTTCCCTGTGGTGGTTTCCTATAAGCAGCAAAATTTTGGGTCCTGTTTGTGTAGCCAGTCTGTTAGTCTATGTCTTTTCATTAGGGAATTGAGGCCATTGATATTAAGAGATATTAAAGAAAAGTAATTGTTGCTTCCTCTTATTTTTGTTGTAAGAGTTTGGATTCTGCCCTTGTGGTTGTCTTCTTTTAGGCTTGTTGAAGGATTACTTTCTTGGTTTTGCTAGGTCGTAGTTTCCATTCTTGTGTTTGAGTTTTCCCTTTATTATCCTTTGAAGGGCTGGCTTCGTGGAAAGATATTGTGTGAATTTGGTTTTGAGATGGAATACTTTGGTTTTTCCATCTATGATAATTGAGATTTTTGCTGGGTATAGTAGCCTGGGCAGATTTCTGAGTTCAAGGCCATCCTGGTCTACAGAGTGAGTTCCAGGACAGCCAGGGTTATACAGAGAAACCCTGTCTCAAAAAACAAAACAAAAAAAGAAAGAAAGAAAGAAAGAAAGAAAGAAAGAAAGAAAGAAAGAAAACGTAAACAGCATATGAGGGGCTGTATTGAAAGTTTCTGGTTTTGATACCTAGCACTAGTGGTAAAAGGAGACCATAAAGAAATTGTGTGGAAGGTAGACAAGAGAGCCTTTAAAAACCCCTAAATGAGGAGGCCCGTGTACTTGGGCGAGGCCGAGTCCCTGCGCTGCCTGTGCTCCCCATTCTCCCCGTGCAGCAGCTCGGGGTCCCGCGCCTTTTCTAGGACTGGACTGCCAGCTCGCCCTAGTCACCCGTGCCCCTCCATCTCTCCAGACCCTTGGTGGCCCCAGGGTTGGAGGGCGTCCTGCGAGCCGGAGTGAGCGGCGCAATGGCGCCGAGGGCAGGGGGATGTGGTGACGAGCCAAGGCCGGCCTGCTGCAGAACAGCCTCTCGCCCTCGCCCCAGGTCCAGCAGGGACTTTCTGGTCTTCTGCAAATTAAGCGGAACCCGCAGGGCGCTGCGCTGGAGGTGTGCACTCTTGCAGTCCTGGGGTGGGTGCTAGGAAGGAAAAGCCCTGGGCGCCCCTGGCGCGGTGAGAGTTAACAGTGCAGCCCATGGCAGCGCAGAAAACAAATCCTTTCAAATATCTGGAGCCAGTAACTTAAATGAAATAAAGAGGAGGCAAGAAGGAAGAGTCTTCCAAGACCTCAAAAAAACATCCATCCATCCATCCATCCATCCATCCATCCATCCATCCATCCATCCATCTGTAAATAAATAAGGCATACCAAGTTGTCAGTGATCCACAGTGAGAACTCAAGGATGAGCTGTCCTAGTACTTGCTCAATTCCTAGCACTAAGGCTAGTGGCCATGTTCCTTCAAGATCTTCCCTACCCCAATTAAATGTTGTCCTTTTAAGAGTTGCCTGGTCATGTTGTCTCTTCACAGCACTAAAACCCTGGGACAATCATTTTTGGAAATAATTAGTAGCTGGGCATGATGTTGCAGATACTCACATCTATGGTTCCTGATTTCTTTCCTAGGGTTTCTATCTCCAGAGTTGTCTCCCTTTGGGTTTTCTTTATTGTTTCTACTTCCATTTTTTAGATCTTGGATGGTTTTGTTCAATTCCATCACCTGTTTGGTTGTGTTTTCCTGTAATTCTTTAAGGGATTTTTTGTGCTTCCTCTTTAAGGCCTTCTACCTGTTAAGCCATGTTCTCCTGTATTTCTTTAGGTGAGTTATTAATTTTCTATTTAAAATCCTCTATCAGCATCATGAGATATGATTTTAAATCCAAATTTTGCTTTTCAGGTGTGTTGGGGTATCTAGGACTGTGGTGGGAGTGCTGGGTTCTAATGATGCTGAGTGGTCTTGGTTTCTGTTGTAAGATTCTTATGTTTGCCTTTCACCATCTGGTAATCTCTGGTGTTAGATGTTCTAGCTGTCTCTGGCTGGAGCTTGTTCCTCCTGTGATTCTGTTAGCCTCTGTCAGCACTCCTGGGAGTCCAACTCTCTCTCGAGACCCAGTAGTCAGAGTACTTTCTGCAGGCAAGCTCTGCTCTTGCAAGGAAGGTGCACAGAGGTCTGGAGCTCAGCTCTGCCTCCTGGCTGAAGATGAAGGCCCAAAAGGGACCCTGTCCCAGAAGCTCTGCTGCTTCTGCAGCCTGTGCGCTCTCCTGCTTACACTGGTCTCTGAGGGACCAGGGATACAAGATGGCGCTCTCACCTGCTCCCACTGTCAGAGCCCTCCCTGGAGTGTTGGCATCTTTATTAACTAATCAAAATTAACTTGGGGGCAAGGCAATAGGAGCTACATGCAGACTCCAGGTCTTGGGGACCAAACACTTAGCATTACAATAGATAGTAAAAGACAAAACCTGAACTAGAAAATTAAAATTAAAATAAAGCAGCATTTGCCTCTGTTCAGGGAAGCAGGTAGGCTAGCTACAGATGTTCACCTTACCTTCCTCTCCTCCAATTCTAATCCCCAAGTCTCCTCTCCAGTTTTGTAGCAGACTACATGCTTTGGCTTCTCCTTAACTCTGCCCCAATTCTTAGGGGAGTTAAGTGATATTGTAAACCAAATGGACTTACACAACATATTTACACAAAACAATATATCTTCTTTTCCACACCCCAGAGAACTTCTTCAAAATTTGACCACATTCTTGGACACAAGGCAAGTCTTAACAGATACAAGAAAACTGAAATAACAGCCTGGATCCTATCCGACCAGCACAGATTAAAAACTGGATAACAATAACAAAGACCACAGAAAGCTTAAAAACTTATGGAAACTGAACAACTCACTCCTGAATGAAAATGAACACACAACATACCCAAGCTTCTGGACACCAGGAAAGCGGTTCTAAGATCCAAGCCCACAGCACTTCTCTGGGAGACAGAAATCTGGGTGGGAGGGAGGGATAAACTGGGAGTAGGATGGGAACTGCAATCAGGATATATTGTTGAGGGGAAAAAAAAACCCTATTCTCAATAAAAGAAAAAAAAAGTAGGTTTTTTTGTCTGTTAGGTGATAAACATGGCCACCCATAAAAACACTATTCTTTTGCCCATTGTACCTTGAGTCAGAGAAGTTAAGTAACTTGAAAGTCTGGTTACATAGCAGCTCCAACATAAGCAAGGTATTGATGAATCACAGGACCTTATATCTAGAAATCTGAAAAGAACTCAAAGCTCTCTTGTTCTAGACAGGGAAGCTAAGAGCCCGAGAGGCTGTATCATATCCAAATTCATATGGTAAGGAGTTGAAAAGGCCCATTTGATGCTACAGCTAGTGCCTTGCAGAAGTCAATGTTAAGGTTTCTGGGGATGACTCTTCCTCTTGGGCTGTGGTTATGAGTCCTTAGGCAGCTGTGTCTGAGGTAGCCCATGTTCTCTTTACTAACATTGTCTGATTTAGCTCTCTCTGTTGACCTTGGCCAATTCCTCTCTGCAAATAGTATATATGATACTGTCCTTCTTAATGAACTAGGATTGGGATAAATCCTCAGCTTATTTAGTACCTCCAGATCCCACTATTGCTTTTGTCTCCTTTATTTCTCATTGACAGCCCTGTCACTCAACACCTCACCATTCCTGATGCTTTTGGTTGATATTGTATTTTTAAAAATTATTAAATAAAACTAACATTGTATTTTTTTAGTTTGCAACATACTTTAATACACACAACTTCACTGACTTTTTGCAATCTTACAAGCTTATGTAGCTTGTGAATGATTAAGCACAGGTTCCTCAATTCTGGCCACTGTATCATGATGACCATTCTCATTACATTGTTTGATGTCTGTCAGAGCCTGAAACAGACCCATTCCCAACATTATTAACTACAGCTTAAAACAAAACACTAAAAGGATAATTTTCACTTTGAGAATTTTCTACACTTCCAGTGATGAACTTCCTGTCTTACAAGAGCTCCTGTTACTGCAGAAAGAAATAAAGATCAACTGAAAATGCTTAATAATCCTTTTTCATGTATGACAAAGTATGAGCTGGGGAAACATCATTACAGCAGCCCCGAAACTCTCTCAAGGCATGATCTTCAGGATTAAAAACAATACTCAAGGACTGGGGATAGAACCGATAGACTAGAGTGGTTGTCTAGTCTGTGTAAATCCTTGAGTTTGAACTCTAGTGAACCTCTTCCACACAACACACACACACTCTTTTTTTCCTCTCTCTCTCTCTCTCTCTCTTTCTCTCTCTCTCTCTCTCTCTCAAGGATTCATGAAGACTTAAGTTTGCTATAACATATAATAGGCATAAAAAGTTTACCAAAAGTCCCCCCTCCCTTTTTGGTAATTGTTCTTGAAAATTTAATTAAAATACAATCACTTTCCCCCCTCTATCACCTCACATGCTGTTTTCAAATCAATGACCTTATTCTTTATTGGGGAAGACATGTATAAATGCAATCTGCTGAGTCCATTTAGTGTTGCTTCTATGTGTATTTTTTTTTTTTAGGATAGCCTAGGACTGGATAACTATTTAGGGTGTCGTGCGTGAAGAAGACTAAATTGCCTCTCAGCAGTTAATTGCTTATAGTTCTGCATCAAGTGGTGAGGCTCTATAGATTTCCCCCTTCTATGTTGGCTTGTTAGTGTCATCGTTCAGATCCTGAACTGTCTTAATTTTGAGGTCTCCTGCTCATAGAAACTTATCATATCTAGAAGACAATCTTGCAGCAGAATTCCTGGTCCCCTGGCTCTTACAATCTTCCCCCTCCCTCTTCTGCTGTTTCTTTAGCCTCAGGTATACGGCCACCATACACTTGTGTTCAAGATGTTTTATCAGTGGCCATGTCACAGAACTCTGCATTTTGATTGAGGTTTTTGTTTATCAGTCTGCTTTGAAAAGTAGCTTCTTTGAATGAGGGGTGAAGACTACATTCATCTGTGACTCTGAGGCAAGTAGACAAGTTAGGGATGTCCCCAGGCTTTTTGTAATGAAGTGGTGATCAATTAAGGGGCATTGCACTTAATAGATGAAAACATGCAAATAGTTGCTAGTCTGTAAATTATAGGATGGTTGTTTGTACTTCACCAACTTTGGCAGACTGGTTTCCTTGTTATTCTGTTAGGAAACAAAGTTTGCTTTTGTTTTGGCCTTTGACCTACAAGTCAGTGTGGGAACTAAAGGGGTAGGGGAAGAGGGGGGAGGAAGGATAGCCCGCACCCCACCAGAGTTCCTCCTATGCTCTGGACAGGCGGACGCAGGAGGGCTGCCAGACGCTTTCCACTGGGCTCCCGGTGGGCATCTATGTCACTGATCCCACTCAGCAGGTGAGGGGGTGGACAAGGGGCAGCACCCAACTGGGAGCCCCTGGGGCAACACCCTGTAGCCCTGGGGTTATGGGAGAGAGGGCAGAAGGGGTGAGGTTCCCATGCAGGTGAGAGTAAGCACAGTGGGTCTTGATGAACAGAAATAGTCTATGGTTTTAGAGCTCTATTGTAGAAAGGCAGGGGGAAAGAGAAAAGGTGGAGAGAGAGAGAGAAAGAGACTAGCCTTGGCCAAGAGGAGAGAAGGGGGAAAAGGAGAGAGAGAAGAAAGGCTAGAATAAGAGGGAGAGAGGAAGAAAGTGAGGAGAGGAGAAAGTAAGAAGAGTGTAAGGAGAGCAAGAGAGTGAGGCGGGGCCAAGCAGCCCCTCTTATACTGGGCTGTTATCTTTACTGTTGCTAGATAACTGGGGAGGAGTCTAGCCTGAAGATCAGAAGCTTGGGACATTGCCTACGTGACTGCTAACCATGCTTCTCTTGTGGGGGCTGAGGGGGGCAGTAACTTAAACAGGAGCCAGGGTCCAGGAGACATGAGAGAACTCCTTCCATCCCATGTAGGTGAATTATCACCACCGGGTCCCAGGGTTCAACATATAGCATCAACTGGAGACCAGGCTGTCTGTGCATAGCCCAATGCCCCACAAGTCACACAAGTCAGTACCATCTTTGTCAAATGTCTTCTTCACCTGTTCACCTGTCTTTTTTTTTTTTTTTTTTTTTTTTGCTTTTTGAGACAGGGTTTTCTGTATAGCCCTGGCTGTCCTGGAACTCACTTTGTAGACCAGGCTAGCCTCGAACTCAGAAATCCGCCTGCCTCTGCCTCCGGAGTGCTGGGATTAAAGGCGTGTGCCACCACGCCCGGCACCTGTCATTTTTTGATATCAGAACTTCATGATGCAAGTTAGTCTAGTCAGAAGTTAAGCTTGATTCTTTCCTTACTTATCAGCATCAAGTCCTGACATTTTATTTTCAAAAATACCCGGAACTTGATCCTTATCTCACCAGTCAATGCCTGCCTAAATTAGCATAAGTTTGTTTAGCTTATTTTCATAGCCACCAGTCTCTCAGATTTTGTCCCACTGAGTGGTCATAGTGGCATTTCTTAAAGTCAGAGTCTGAGTCACTAACACTTCAAGAATTCCTCATAATCTATGCTCCAGCCCCTCAACCAGATCAAGGCGAATGCTCCTTACTGTCTTCCAACCTGCCAAGTGATCTGTCTCCTTCAGAACTTCAAAACAGCTGTTCCTAGAAGTCCATTCTGGTAACCAATCATTGGAATTCCTTTGAATAAACAAATATGCAGCTAATATCTAAAATGTTACCTCATCTCAGAAGTTTCCTTTTCTTCCCTTTAAAGTTTAAAAGAAGGCAAAAAGCAACCCTTAATATATTTCAAACATGAAACCGTAATACTTTTGATTTTGAAATAATGTATTTCCTTTACTGTAAGTAAGGAATACTTGCTAATTAAACACAAAACAAAAAACCCTTTGTGTAAGTGGAGCACTGTGGCTCACACCTACCATCTCAGCACCACTGAGGCCAGGGTAGGGGTATCACGAGTTCTGGCAATCCTGGCTAGTAAGTAAGCAACAGCAACAATCACCACAAAGCCAAAACCAAAAAAGCTCATCTATGGAACCTGCATAAGACAAGTAAAGTCAGCTGTAATATACAAGAAAGGTAGAGAAATTTGGGGAAACATTTTTAGTATGTTTGAGGTATTCTTCCCGAGGTCCATTTGCCCACATTTTGTTTAAGCTAGTACGTGTTCCTTTATTATAAACAAATATAAACCCAAGTAACTCTTTAGTGCTTATTTAAAAAAAACATATTTAGCTGTTTTCTTAGTTTTGCCGTTACAGCATTTGACATTTTGGTTGTAGTGATAAACTTGAAGCTGTCAAATCTATCAGCTGAAGTAGAGCTAAATCAAAGGTATTATTTTTCCGGTATCTTATTTTAATTTTTTTCAGAGTCAAATCTGTCACTAAAATCCGCCCCTTTATCTGTTCGCTGAAACACAACTGGAGAAGTCTTTAGGTCAATTTTTCCGCCTCATTTATTTCACAACTTTAAAGTGAGGTGCAAGATCTAAACCTCTGGTTCGACTTCCAGCCTTCCTCCCGGGTTCCTCCCGGGATCTACCGCTTCCCCAGCAGCTGGGACAGACCTCTGGACGAACCCCGACCCCAAGTCGCAGCTCGGCTTCCAGGAGTCTGCAGAGATCTGGCCATTGAATGTCCCGAGAAGCCCGGCAGGCTGCTACCCACAGGCTGCTCTGGGCGACGAAGAAGGCTAGGACCGCGGAAAAGCGGAAGCCCATGGACCTCCCCGCTCCGCCCTCGGCGCCACCACCACGCCCTGCGCAAGACCCAGACCAGACACATCGAGCGCAGAAGGGAGGTGCCTCTCTGCCAGACCTCGCCATCAGAAGCCAGCAAAGCCCAGCAGCAAGGCTGTAGCTGTCCTTCCCGAACGCCGGGCGGGCTGCGGTCACCCTCCAGCCAATCCTGAGCGGTCGCAGGCAGGCCGGCAGCGAATCGGCGGCCGGCATTCCAGGCGCGACGAGTCGAACTCCGACGCGAGGATCGGGCGGCCCCGCGGAGCCAGGGCTGTTTCTCAGCCATCCGTGTCAGGCGGAGTTCCAGGCCTTGCCACTCGGACTCCTGCGCGTGCGCCCGTCCGGCAGCCCGGCGGCCGCGGTGTCCGCTGCAGCCCGCCGCCAGGGTGTCGCGCCGATGCATGGGCAGCAACGCTGGCCACGATGACAGATTACGGCGAGGAACAACGCAACGAGTTGGAGGCTCTGGAGTCCATCTACCCCGACTCCTTCACAGGTGACTTTGGCGGCCGGAGGCCGGGGCCCCGCGGCCCTTCCTCCCGCTCTCCAGACAGTTTCCAGCACTCACCGGCTCCCTTCCCCACTGTCCTGAAATCCGAAGGTCCGGGTGGCCCTGCGGAGGCCCTGGAATCCATCCTGACCGCTTTGGTTTCACGTAACCTCACCCATCCGAGATTGACTGAAGCACGCGGGGGGGGGGGGGGGGGGCTAGCAGTGCGACGACTTTCTCCAGAGCCGCTTCATGTCCCCCCTTTACCTCCTCCTGTTTTAAGCTCTGGTGAAGTAGCAGCTGTTTTCCCTGCAGAGAAGATTGGGATGCTGGCTTTTGAGAGCAGCACACTCGGGGATGTCTTATTTTCTCTATAAGAGCGATCAGGCATTCTGCAGAATGCCTGATGAACGATGTGGTCGCTGTGATTCTTAGGTATCTTAGACGTCGTCAAGGTTCTGGAGGCCCAGGGAAGGCAAGCGGCTTGTGCTCTCCCTCCTGCAGCCAGAGGTCCTTAGTTCTTACACCTTGAAGACTTGGGTTGGGGATTCAGCCTCAGCTTAGATGTAGGAAGAGCTGATTGGGGCTAAGGGAAAGCATCCGTCAGGAAATTCATTAGTAGAATCTTTCCGTGTGAGTCTGTTTCCATGGACAACCTATCTCTGGGTCTTCTCAAATTAGGGAAGCACTCAAGGGAAAGACAGTATGAACGCGTAGGCTGGGGACTGGTGGGATTTACATTCCACAACCCATCCTCTAAGTGTTGTCAAGTATCACTTAGTGTCTGAATTTAGAACCTAAGGCATATTACTTTAAATCCTAAACTCCAAACCACCCCTTTCATTGCTTAGCTTAGTTTTATTTCTTGGCTCCACTTTTTGACCAACTTTTTGCAATGGAAGCAAATTTTGTTCTGCTTTGCCAACAGGCAGATAGATGTCTCAGCTACTCCTGTGTAGCTCCAGTCGTGTTCATGTTCTCGCACCAGCAATACAGCTGTGCTGCGGATGTTAAGGGATGAGTGAAGAGGGGTTTGGGAGTGTCATTACCTGGGTGAGTGTATGTGTGGAGTCTGGCTCCCTTCTCTATCCTTCCTTATATCTCAGTGTCAAACTAAAATAGAGCGCTAGGGTCAGTTGTCCGATATAGTCTGAATTACGTTTAGACCTTTCTAGTACGTTAGAAATAAAATAGGCATGAACCCTTTGTAGGCAGAAGCAAAAATGCATGAGGCATACAATATTTTTAACCTGTCTTAAATATTAGGTTATCTTTCACTAAATACCGCGCTTGTGTGTCTTACAATGGCACATTTTTATGTCTTAAAGCAGTATTGTATTGAATTTTGCTAGGTCCCAGTAGTGGTAGTATATGGAATTCTTGTCAGATGTACAAGTGCATAAGGAGCCTGAGTGAGCCAGTGTAACAAATGACGACTTATTATTTTGATGCACTCACCTATTCCATAGCAACCTGTTGAGCCTGCTTGTAATTCCTTTCTGCATCCATACACATTTTTGCAATAAAAAATATCTTGATTAATTATTCTTGGTCATTTTTAAAAAATGAAACCTTTTAGGGAAAAGGTAGGACTTTCAAATAAAATATTTCTGTATTTGATCTTGGAAATTCTGAGGGCTTCTAAGGTTTGCAGTTTTGTGGCCAGTTGTATTTATGTTTCCATACTTGCTTTCAGGCTTAAGAAACTTACCTTGTGCCAGGTGTGGTGGTGCACGCCTTTAATCGCAGCACTCGGGAGGCAGAGGCAGGCGGATTTCTGAGTTTGAGACCAGCCTGGTCTACAAAGTGAGTTCCAGGACAGCCAGGGCTATACAGAGAAACCCTGTCTCGGGAGGGGAAAAAAAAAAGAAAAGAAAAGAAAAGAAATTTACCTTGTGTCAGTTTGCAAAGAACACTAGTTTTCAGGTTTTTACTTCATTTTGTATCCTATTTAATACTAGATTTGGCAACTGCTCAGTCTGATGAAGGAATTGGATCTCCCACCCCACCTTACCCCACCCCACCCCACCCTGTATTTAATACATACTCAATGAACTAGGGGAGAAGCATTTGTTAGGTCTACTGACCTTGTCTGATATCAAAAAAGGTGCACGCATTAGTTGCTGTTCTATTGGTGGTGACCTTGTAGTCTACTGTTACATTGGTCGTGAACTTCATCGTACTCCAGTTTCTTCTTTTTGCCTGTTTGGTAGCTTGGTTGCACTTTGACCCTCCTAACAACCTGTATAAACAGACTGTCTCCATACTATTCTCCTAGCAGTCATGCATCACTTGACAAGGATCTGGTAAGGTAGTAGAATTTAGTTATTTCCATTTCTCTATTAGAATAGCTGATAGAGGGGAGTTTCTTGGAAGACAGTGGTTGACCTTTAGTAAATCAAAACCAAGTTCCCTTAATTTTGTCTGCTTTACCAAGATGACATCCTGTATGTGCTTCATCAGTCCCCTGAGGAGTAGTCATTGGCACTCCACAGATACGATGATATGGAGGAAGAGGAGAGATCATATTGTGAAAGCAGATTTTCTTGAGAAATACTGTGATCTTTTCACAGTGGTGGAAGGCTGCACCTGTGGTTTATCCTACTCCATAGCAGTGCATTAGAACAAGCAGTGGTGAGATTATCATTAGAACTGGGAATCCACCATGTGTGGTGGTACATGTCTATCTTCCAATACTTGGAAGCATGAATCAGGAGAATGGAAAATTCTAGGCTAATATAGATTATGTGATGAAACTTCATCTTAAAGATCAAAACAAAATTTAGGGGTTAGTAATTTTTGCAAGTATAATTACCTCCCCACCCCCTCTTTGGTTTTCTGAGACAGGATTTCTCTATGTAGTCCTGGCTGTCTTGGAACTCTGGGCTGGCCTCAAACTTCTAGAGATCCTCCTGCCCCCAAGTGCTGCGATTAAAGGCATGCACCACTACCCAGATAACATTAGGGGTTTTTTGGTTTTTCAAGACAGGGTTTCTCTGTATAGCCCTGGCTGTCCTGGAACTTACTTTGTAGAACAGGCTGGCCTTGAACTCAGAAATCCATCTGCCTCTGCCTCCCAAGTGCTGGGATTAAAGGCGTGGGCCACCTCGCCCGGCTAACATTAGGTTTTGAAAGTAAAGTAAAGGTTTATTTTTATTGTATATGAAAGTCTCTTGGCAGCACCCATTTTGGTTATCTTGGTCAAGGAGCAGCAGAAGCTGCACATAGGACAGATAAATGATTGAAGGAAGAGGTGGGGAGCTAGCAGTGTTTTAAAGATTTCCTGGTAATTGTTAAAAGGTATATCTGTTTTCATCTTGTTTGTAAGGACCTATCCCATGTGTAGGGTTTTCAGAATTTCTTTTTCTTAGCTGTACACATTTTCCTTTATTTCCTCCTCTTCATAGTGGCAGGTTGGTGTGGTTTCCTTTGCAAGCCTGGATTTCTTCAAGTGTTTGATGGGAAGTAATGTAAGTGTAAATACTTTGTAGCAGTTCAATAAGCATAAGATATTCCTTACTAGAAATAATACTGTTTTAGTTGTTGGTCCTTCTGTTAATTGGGCCTAATTGTTCTTTGTCTTCATTAGATCATAACTTTGCTTTTCAGCTGCATGTGACTATCAGCACACCTTGGAAAGGCCAGGGCAATCCCTGTTCCTGACTTTGAGGTCCTGTGTTGTTGGTTTCTCAGTGATTGGTAGTTCTGCTTTATTTGCTCCACCTTTTCTGCTGTCCAAGATTAGACCATTTAGTCTTCTTGCTGTAACCTCTCTGTGTCCTTTAGGCATATTTATTTACCAAGTATTGATTAGCTACACAGTAAAAGATTCTGTCTATTAGGGAAGTAGGCAGTATACATTGAAGGGAAGAGGATAGCCCAGTTGTTTTGGAAAACTGAGAGATGATGAGTTAAGTGGAACTAGGGAACAGTCTTTCAGAGGAACATGGCACATGTAAAAGCAGGACTCTCTGAGTGCAAGTGGTGACATTGCTAGATCATCAACTAAGAGGTGGGATTGAGGAACTGAAAGCATTAACAAGTGAGCAGGAACCAGATGACTGAGGACCTCCTCAGGGGTTAACATGGTCTAATTTGTCAGTAGGTCCTCCATGCACAAACTGTGTACAGTGCTGATAGACACTGTTGTATGTAGCAAACCCAGTGTTCTCAGAAGGACTAGGTTTTCTAGTGTTTGGACCATACAGTCTTACCACTTTCTATAAGTGATCGTAACTGATGGAGGACAAATAGAGAACTGCTTTTAGTTTTTGATGTTTGTTTCACCCCCCAATCCCACCCCTCTGTCGGTTTTCACATAGCTAGCTAGCTTCCAGTGCCCTGTGTAGCTGAGGACATCTTGAATTCTTGACTGTCCTACTTCCATCTCCTAAATGCCACCACAATGGTGCTTAAGTGCTACTAGAAGCATGTAAAGATGTGATAAAACCTCTGCTAGAAAATGGAGCAGAGATGGAGGTGGGGGGGGTGGGCGGGGTTGCGGCGTTACCCTCCACCCCAATATTGGTCCTTTGATTGTATAACACTTGTATCTTATTTGTTATTATCTTCTGTGGCTGCTGCTTTCAATCTCTGGCAATTTTTTTCATCTCACTTTTTCTCCTTACAAAGCTGCTGTTGTCCTTTGTCATTTTTTCTTTCTAATGGTCTCATTAATCCAATTTGAGTGATTTCCTTAATGTGATAGCTTTAGCTATTACCAAAAGATCCAAATTGGATTCAGACCTTGTTTGGTTCTTCTGTGTTCTCATGTCTGATTGTCTACTCCTCACCTCTGCAGGTTTCTCTGTTTAAAGTACATCAGGCCTGATTTCTTCTGTACTCTTTTGGCTTAGTGGCACCATATTCACAGCTGCAAACCCAACCTGTCATCACCATCTTAATTTCCTGTTATTCCCATGGTTCCCTTCCTAGTTCAGAACCTCATTATCCTCACCTGATTGAGTGTGGAGGTTGCCTAGTTTCATCTGCCTCCCATTCTGTGCACTGTTGCTAGATTTACTATCTTGTGCAGAGATGAAGTTCTAGCTGCTGGAAATGTTACTGTCTAGGATTACACTGTCAAACATACTTACTCTCACAGTCACTCACTAATATATGCCCATCCAGCAGAAAACTTAGCTTCCCAGCCATTGTGCTGTGCCTCCAGGGTGTCCTACTTGGTAATTCATGGCTTTTAGCCTCATTCAAATAATGTCCCTGAAATCTGTCAGCAGGGAATATTTTTCTTTTTCTTTTTAAATGAAGTCCTGTGTGGCTTATATAGCCCTGCCATTAGAGCTATAGAACTGTAGGCAGTTTATGTGAAAGCTCCAGGGTTCGGTGCCTGCATCTGTGGCAGCAAGGCGATGATGTGTTTAACTGTTTCTAAGATGCACATCATATATTTCAATGAAATGAAAACCTTATATCTTGGCATCTTTATTAGTGGTATATAAGGTAAATTAATTGTTTAACCTCTTAAATTTAGCTGACTGTAGTTAAGAGTATAAAACTATGGTTTTGGTATTGAATTTAAAGGATTTTTATTTAACTGCATAGCTGAGAAAAAGTACAATGTAGTGCTCAGTATGGCTGTGTTTCTTAGACTAATTAAAAGCCTCCTGGAGTCCTTTTTGTTTGGTAGGTTGTTGGGTTAAAGCTTTGATTTCTGTGGTCATGGTATTTACATTTCATGATATGTTAATGCTAAGGGAGAGGAATGAAACTTATCTAATGTAATAAACACCTAAAATCTTGTTATATGGGAGCATATAACAAGATTTTAGTGCCTTTTCAGCATGGGTATGCTGTCTGAGACTGTGATGTGCAGTTTGAGTCCAGGGAGAGTGCTTCATCGGTTGGGCAAACTTCTTTTGAGTCAGTGTAGATGTTCATCATGACGTTTTAAACCTGAGTCACAATGAAGGCCTCTGTTTGTTTGTTTTTTCTCCCTCTCCCCTTCCCCCTCCAGGCCTCTGTTTTAAAAACATTATTGATAACACATGTCTGAGGTGTCCTGGGTACTTGAAAGCCATGCAGTCTCCCTGGTGACTTGAGTCATCTGAGCTCTTCCAGAGTTCACACAACTGCTGCCTACCTTGAGAGGCCAGTACTTCCCAGGCCTGGCATAAAATTTAGGCCCTGAGAAAGATTTTGCTGACATGACCCTGACATAGCTCTCTCTTGTGAGTCTATGCCAATGCCTGGGAAATACAGAAGTGGATCCTCACAGTCAGCTCTTGGATGGTACACAGGGCCCCTAATGAAGGATCTAGAGAAAGTGCCCAAGGAGCTAAAGGGGTCTGCAACCCTATAGGAAGGAAAACAATGATATGAACTAACCAGTACCCCCAGAGCTGTGTCTCCAGTTGCATATGTAGCAGAGGATGGCCTAGTTGGCCATCAATGGGAGGAGAGGCCCTTGGTATTGCGAAGATCATATATATGCCCCAGTACAGGGGAATGCCAGGGCCAGGAAGTGGGAAGTGGGTGGGTTGGGGAGCAGGGCGGGGGAGGGGGGAGGATGGGAGGGTATAGGGGGCTTTGGGGATACCATTTGAAATGTAAATGAAGAAAATATCTAATTAAAAAAAAGCTTAGGCCTTGTAGTCACCTCTCCAGTTAGGAGCTTCCTGGTTTATTTCTCACTTGGTTTTTAATTTTAATCTTCTTTTTACTTTATTTTTCATCTTCATCCATTAGTTTAGTCCATTAAGACAGTATTTGCTGACTTTGCAGAACAAACAGGGCTCTGATGTAGGGTTTTTCACAGCATTTTCTATATTCTTGTGTGGGAGTAGATGATCAACAGATGTTATTAGACATGCTCTAAAATGGTCTTGGAGGCTTCCTTATTTATGTAAATGTTACTTACAGGTCTTGCTTAGTGAGTGTTCAATAATTCGATGTTCAGAGTCATAGCCAATTTCTTTATAATTGTATGAAAGGTGGCTCAGCCTCTTGGAAAGATTAGATTTGACTTCAAGTCACTTAAACCTGTAGAAAATAACCCATCATAACATGAATATCAGTGGGTAGTGACTGGTGAAAAAAACCCAGAGTTTTTGTTTATCATTCTGTTCAGGAGTCTTTTGGAAGGGAAGTTCTTATACAGTTAGATTTTGAAATAAAATGTAAATGACTTAATATTTAATTGGTTAGAGAGCTATTTACTAAAAGTACATCTTTGCAGATTAAGATTACTCTTGATTGAAATAGAGGGTTTATCATTTCAATGTTCTGTTAGTCTGGGTTGTTTGAAATGAAAATACAGGTGAGGTATGAATTTCTAGTGCTGAGCAGCAATAAATCATGGGACGAGTCTGCCTTAGGAGCCCCGCAGTAACCGCTGTGTGTGTTTTCTTGCAGTGTTATCAGAAAGCCCACCAAGCTTCACCATTACTGTGACATCGGAGGCTGGAGAAAATGATGAAAGTAAGATGGAATTGCTCATGGTTTTCCTAGGCTCCTTCTGTAGTCATTGTGTAGGGCACTGCAAGTGTGGAGGTGCTGTTATTGTGCATGACTGTTGTGTTTGTATCCTGTGTTTTCTGTGTGAGTGTGACTCCTAGGGACAGACGCAGTCCAGGTTCTGTAGTCAGGTGCAGTCAGTATGTGTGGTATTGATAAGTAAAGCAGGTAGGTTAACAGTGCAGCATATGAATGGACGGTAGAGACTTTTGTCCAAAGAATTTGTCAAGTGATTATTACATTTTTATTTCTGCTATTTTCTTTGGAAGTATAAATTATTTATTGACCATTTACTATTATAAACAGACTGAATGTATACCTATCTATCCCATCCCATCCCCCAAAGTAAAACAACTTTAAAACTAGTAGGTTAAATAAATTAAATTTAGTAATAGTATGAAGGTTATCTATTTTTGGTCTAAGTTAATATAGTAATTTTAAGTTATATAAAAGCTGGCAGTCTCAAGTATGGTTTTCTCAGGTGGCAACACAAGTTCTGTCAGGAGGAATCAGTCAATTTTAGAGGTTTCACTTGAAAACTGTTAGTTTCTTAATAATGGGAAGTTAGTTCCATGTTGAGATATTTTAAAATCTCAAAGAAAAGGATGTTAGACACAGTTACTCTTTCTGTATTTTTATAGATAAGTATCTACAAATTTTCCATTAAAGTTCCAAATGAATACTGCTGGAAACCCTCTGAGCTCTTCTTGACTATGTGAAACCAGTATGTGTGCAGAAGGTACTGCTCCATGTGACAGAATTTAACCTTCGTATTAAACTTTCCAGAGATTATACTCATATTCTGAACAGTATCTTTATTGGGAGCGAATAGTACTCTTGTAAAAACAGCTGTGTACAGTTCATTTTTAATTTGAGAAATGTTTTTAACTGTTTGAAACAATACCTAGATTCTGCTGGTTTTGTTTCTATCCTTCATTTTAATGAACTGATAGTAGAAGAGTAGGTGAAGAGAGTTGATACTTAGTGTCTAGACGTGGCATTATAAATGAATGTTTAAAAACTTGTCTCACTAGTACTTCAGGCAAGTTAAAAATGAAAATATTTTATCTCATCCAATAAATTTTCAGTGTTGATGAATAGGAAAATATGCTGTTGTGGGTTTAGATTATTACATAAGAGCTGTCCCTTTGTGTGTTTCTATTTATGGAATATTATTGTAAGGAAAATATTTCAACACAAGTAAATGGTAATTGGAATGTTATAATAAGCATAGTTCTGCCCTAACCAGGGAATAGTGACATACTTAGGAAAGCGAATTGGAATGATGTACTTGTTAGGTTTTAGATTATAGATATGCCTATGTATTTTGTTTGTTCTATCTTCCTTTTTTTGTTTTCACTTTTTTAAAGTTTAATGTTATTTTATGTACATGAGTGTTTCTGGGCTTGTATGTAAGTGTACATGCCTGCTTGCTGCAGAGGCTAGAAGAGGGTTTAGATCTAGAGTTATGGATGGTTGTTGTATTAGTCAGGGTTCTCTAGAGTCACCGAACTTTTTGTTTGTTTGTTTGTTTGTTTGTTTTTTGAGACAGGGTTTCTCTGTATAGCCCTGGCTGTCCTGGAACTCTCTTTGTAGACCAAGCTGGCCTCGAACTCAGAAATGCACCTGCCTCTGCCTCCTAAGTGCTGGGATTTAGAGTCACAGAACTTATGGGTAGTCTCTATATGGTAAGGGAATTTGTTGATGACTTACAGTCTGCAGTCCAACTCCCAACAATGGTCAGCAGCAGCTGTGAATGGAAGTCCAAGGATCTAGCAGTTGCTCAGTCCCACACAGCAAGCAGTCAAAGGAGAGAGAGAGAGAGAGAGAGAGAGAGAGAGAGAGAGAGAATCTTCCTTCTTCCAATGTCATTATGTAAGCCTCCAGCAGAAGGTGTAGCCCAGATTGAAGGTGTGTGCCACCACGCCTTTAATCCCAGTTGACCTTGAACTCCCTATCTTCTGGAATTCATAACCACTATGCCTCAAGATCTCCAGTCCCAAGATCCAGGTCAGAAACTTGTATCTCCCAGCCTCCAGATTAGGATCACTGGTGAGCCTTCCAATTCTGGATTGTAGTACATTCCATATATAGTCAAGTTGACAACCAGGGATTGCCACTACAGTTGTAAACCACCATGTGGGTGCTAGGAAATTAACCTAGGTCCTCTGGAAGAGCAGCTGGTGCTCTTAACTGCTGAGTCATCTCTCTAGCCCCTGGTGTATGTGTGACTGTATCTAGACATGTGTAGAGATCAGAGGACAATCTTAGGTGTTGGTCTTTGCTTTGCATGGTCTACAAACATTTCCCTGTGTGTGCCTCCTGTCTTGTCACTAGAATTCCATGTGTGCTATATTTTACCCAGCTTTTATGTGGCAAGTGTTTTATACATGGATTATATTTCCTGCCTTTCATTCTTACTTAGAATTGGTAAATAATTATAGACATGATATAGTGCTCTGATTTGGTAAGTTTACATGTAGTAAAGTAATTCAATTACATGCATAGATAGCATTATGGCTAGCAATATATTTCTATAATGAATACCTGGTATTGCTTATAGTAGAAGCAGTAAGGTCTTTTTTAAAGTTTATGCTTTTCAGCAGGTGTGGTAATACAAGCTTATAGTCCCAGCATTTAACCTCTGAAAACTGCCAGTGCAAAAACATGCCTCTTAGCCACTCAGTTAGCACCATCCTCCTGGCATTGTGTATATTTGAATATTAATTCCAGGCTCTAACTAAATCCTCTGCAGTCAGGAGCTTCTAGTGTGTGAGACTATGGCACTAATTTTGTTAATACTATTTTGAAGTAGGTTTTTGTTTATTTAGCCACAATGTTTAAAAAAATGTTTTTGTCTGTCCTTCTCTGAAATACACTATGTGGCAAGTGTGTTTCATGGGCCAGAAAGAGTCTCTGCCATTCTCTTGATTTCTTCAACTCATCTTGTTGAGGTTGTTCCTTATATTAGTAATTATTTTGTGTTTCTTTTCACTGATATTTCAAATTATTAACTCAATAGAAACACTGATTTTTATACTATTAATATGTTCACATTAAATTTTATCTTCTGTCTTAGCTGTTCAGACTACTCTCAAGTTTACATACAGTGAAAAGTACCCTGATGAGACTCCACTTTATGAAATATTCTCCCAGGAAAATCTAGAAGATAATGATATCTCAGACATTTTAAAATTACTGGCTTTGCAGGTAAGGAAATCATTTTTCTTTATAGTTGCATATTTTATTTGCCTTTATTAAATGTTGGCTAGAAAACGTTTATTTTTATTTTTATTTTTTATTAGATATTTTCTTTATTTGCATTTTAAATATTATCCCCTTTCCTGGTTTCCCCTCCAAAAGCCCCCTATCCTCTCCCCTGCCCCTGCTCACCAACCCACCCACTCCCACTTCCTGGCCCTGGCATTCCACTATACTGGGCCATAGACCCTTCACTGGACCAATGACCTCTCCTCCCATTGATGACTGACAAGGCCATCTTCTGCTACATTTGCAACTAGAGCCCTGAGTCCCTCCATGTGTACTCTTTGGTTGGTAGTTTAGTCCCAGGGAATCCTGGGGTACTGGTTGGTTCATATTGTTCCTCCTATGGGGTTGGAAACCCCTTCAGCTCCTTGGGTTCTTTCTCTAGTTCCTCCATTGGGGCCGCTGTGCTCAGTCCAATGGTTGGCTGAGAGCATCCACCTCTGTATTTGTCAGGCACTGGGAGAGCCTCTCAGGAGACAGCTATATCAGGCTTCTGTCAGCAAGCACTTGTTGGCATCCACAATAGTGTCTGGGTTTGGTGATTATATATGGGATGGATCCCCGGGTGGGGCATTATTTTCAGTCTCTGTTCTGAACTTTGTCTCTATAACTCTTTTCATGGGTATATTGTTTCCCCTTCTAAGGACTGAACTATCCACACTTAGGTCTTCCTTCTTCTTGAGCTTTGTGTGGTCTGTGAATTGTATTGGGTATTCTGAGACTCTGGGCTACTATCCACTTACGAGTGAGTGCATACAATGTGTGATCTTTTGCAATTGGGTTACCTCACTCAGGATAATGTTTTCTAGTTCCATCCATTTGCCTAAGAATTTCATGAAATCACTGTTTTTGGTTTTTTGTTTTGTTTTTTTGAGACAGGGTTTCTCTGTATAGCCCTGGCTGTCCTGGAACTCACTTTGTAGACCAGGCTGGCCTCAAACTCAGAAATCCACCTGCCTCTGCCTCCCGAGTGCTGGGATTAAAGGCGTGCGCCACCACGCCCGGCTGAAATCACTGTTTTTAATAGCAGAATAGTACTCCATTATGTAAATGTATCACATTTTCTGTATCCATTCCTCTGTTGAGGGACATTTGGGTTCTTTCCAGTTTCTGGCTATTACAAATAAGGCTTCTATGAGCATAGAGGAACAGGTGTCCTTATTACATGTTGGAGCATCTTATATGTCCAGGATGGGTATTGCTGGGACCTCAGCTAGTACTATGGCCAATTTTCTGAGGATCCGCCAAACTGATTTCCAGAGTGATTGTATCAGCTTGCAGTTCCACCAGCAATGGAGGAGTGTTGCTCTTTCTCCACATCCTCGCCAGTATGTACTGTCGCCTGAGTTTTTGATCTTAGCAATTCTGAATGGTGTGAGGTAGAATCTCAGGACTATTTTGATTTGGATTTTTCCCTGTTGACTAAGGATGCTGAACATTTCTTTAGGTGTCTCTCAGCCATTCAAGTTTCCTCAGTTGGGAATTCTTTGTTTAGCTCTGTACCCCACTTTTTAATGGGGATATTTGTTTCTCTGGTGTCTAATGTCCTGTGTTCTTTGTGTATATTGGATAGGGTTGGTAAAGATAGATCTTTTCCTAGTCTGTTGGTAGCCTTTTTGTCCTATTGATGATATCCTTTGCCTTACAGAAGACTTTTTCTCTTACTGCTTTTAATATTCTTTCTTTGTTTTGTACATTCGGTGTTTTGATTATTATGTGGCAGGAGGAATTTCTTTTCTGGTCTAATCCATTTGGTGTTCTGTAGGCTTCTTGTATGTTCATGGGCATCTCTTTCTTTAGGCTAGGGAAGTTTTCTTTTGTTAAAGATGTTTGCTAGCTCTTTAAGTTGGAAATCTTCACTCTCTTCTATACCTATTATCCTTAGGTTTGGTTAGCCTGGATGTTTTGGTTTAGGATATTTTTGCATTTTTCATTTTCTTTGATTATTGTGTCAATGTTTTCCCTGGAATCTTTTGCACCTGAGATTCTCTCTTTCATTTTGTTGTATTCTGTTTGTGATGCTTGCATCTGTGGCTCCTGATCTCTTTCCTAGGGTTTCTATCTTCAGAGTTGTCTCCCTTTGTGATTTCTTTATTGTTTTTAGTTCCATTTTTAGATCCTGGATAGTTTTGTTCATTTCCTTCACCTGTTTGGTGTGTTTTCCCATAATTCTTTAAGGGATTTTTGTGTTTCCTCTTTAAGGGCTTCTACCTGTTTACCTGTTCTATATTTTTTTAAAGGGAGTTATTTATGTCCTTCTTAATATCTTCTATCAGTATCATGAGATGTGATTTTCAATAGACATCTTGCTTTTCCGATGTGTTGGGATATCTAGGACTTGCTGAGGTAGGAAACTGGGTTCTGAGGATGTCAAGTATCCTTGATTTCTGGTGGTATGATCCTTATGTTTGCCTTTCACCATCTGGTTACCTTTGGCGTTCTATGATCTCTGTCTCTGGCTGGAGCTTGTACTTCCTGTGGGTCTGTAAGCCTGTGTCAGCTTACAGCTCTCTCCTGGAGGAACTTATGTACAGAGGCCTTTGGAACAGCTCAAGCTCTGGGTGCAGATGGTGACAGAAAGGATCCTGTCCCAACCAGTCCACTGCTCCTGTGTTCCATGTGCTCCTGGCTGGCCTTGCTCCAGACAGTTGTTGGAAGAAAGTGGAAATCTCACCCCTTAGTCCGGGAGTATGAGCACTCCTGGAAAACCAGCTCTCTCCTGGCGGGACTCAAGTACAGTGGGCTGTGGAACAGCCTCAGCTCCAGGGTGCAGATGGTGGACAGGCAGAAGATATTTTTAAATACATATAAATATTACATTGACCAATCAGAATTCATGATACATAACCACAAAGCATCTTTTTTTAAAAGACATGATTTTTATTCTTTGAGAATTTCATACATGTATATAATGTTCCTCTCAAGATTCCCCCCTTAGCATAGCCTCCCCCTGTTCGTTTTTATTGTCTTAAAGATTTATTTTGCTGAGAATGTTGGCACATAGCTTTAATACCAGATCTCAGGAGGCAGAAGATCTCTGAGTTTGGGGCCATTCTGGTCTGCAGAGCAAGTTCTAGGACATCCAGAAGTACACAGAGAATCTCTGTCTTAAAAACAAACAAACAAACAAAAAAGATTTCTATTATTTTAAATTATGCATATATATGTGTATGTCTCTAAGTCAGTATGCTCATATGAATTCAGGTTTCCTCAGAGGTATCAGATCCTATTGGAGCTATGGTTACAGTTAGTTGTGACTGTTAGATAAAGGAGCTGGGAACTGTATTTTAGATTTCTGAAAGAGCAGTTTGTTCTCTTAACCCCACTCAGCTTTCTCTCCAGCTCTTGCTTTAAATAGCTCACTAAGACCAATTAGTGCTACCAATATGTAATTGGCTAGGGGCCATTTACTGGATCACAGGCAACCCACTATTGACCATACCCCAAAGAAAAATGAGTATTCTTATAGAAGCTATTAACTGCTCAGAGCTCCTCAGCTAAAGGTGGGGCCATGTGCTCTCTCCCATCAATGCTGGAATTTTGGAAAGTTTGGTCTAGTGCAGATTTTGTGTAGGCCTCTACAGCTGTCATGAGATCACAAATATAATGGCTATATCATGTCTAGAAGACATAGAACACCTCCCTATCATCTGGATCTTATAATCTTCAATGATGCTCTCTGAACTTGGGGACAGAATTGGCTGATAGATATGTCCCATTTAGGGATGAGGAATCAACAGTTATTTATTCTCACACTTCGGGCTGTTATGATTCTCTCCATGGTTGGATATACTTAGGGTATTGAAGTCATTCACTCTGTTGTGCTGGGATTCGTCTCTGATGTTATGTGTATGTCCTCTGGAAGTTCTCTTAGTTATTAAAAAGTGACCCTTTTTTATCTTCCTCACTAGTTTTCTGTTTGACGTTTAATTGTCTGATTTTAGAACAGCAATACTTACTTGTTTCCTAGGTCTGTATCCTAGTCATTAAAGACAAGGGCACATGTAGTCCAGGGTGGCCTTGAACTCTCTGTGTAGTCAAGTTTCTGATTCTTTTGCCTCCATCTCACAGATGCTGGGATGCTGTTTCTGCCTCTATACTCACATTTAAATGTCCACTTATCCAACTGTATGGGATAACTGAATGAGGAATCATGGTATAAACATGGGATTTAGTTGTTATAATAGCTTTGTTTCTTTAGACAGTTTATAGTTTCCTGAGAAGTGTGTTTCAGTCCACCTCTGTTTGCTTTCCACAGGCCGAGGAGAATCTCGGCATGGTGATGATCTTCACCCTCGTGACAGCTGTTCAAGAAAAGTTAAATGAAATAGTTGATCAGATAAAAACAAGAAGGGAAGAAGAAAAGAAACAGAAAGAAAAGGAAGCAGAAGAAGCAGAGAAGGTATACTTGAAAACCTTGTATTTCATATTCTTCACATCTCTCTATGGGCTTAGTTGATATTTTGCTTTGCTTTTTTTTTTTTTTTCTGACAATGTTAGTAACTTGCTTTTGGAAATCACAATAGTGAGACTAAAAGGTAAATTTTCCTAGGAGTGACATTTTGGTTGAGGACATATTGTGAGTAACAGATGACGGATTGATAAAGCACATTTGTGTAAAACCAGTAAATATAAATGCTTCCCAACAGAGTGTCTAACTGAGACCTATCCAGTCCTGTCACAGTGATATAAACAGGGCCAACTCCAAACTCTGAAGTAAAAAAGTGGTGTTAGTGTTGCAAATTGATGTGTATTGAAAACATACTAAAACCAAGCACGTGTTAATAATAAATAGCTATGGTAAGGACAATAATTACATTGCACATTATCTTTATTTTTTTAAGTTTTGCAAGAAGAATATTTTTTAAATTTGACTTTTCCAGAGTAAGATGCTGACATTAAATCGAGAGCTAACCCAGGCAGGCATTAGTAGTATGTGTCTGTGCTTCACCGTGTGGCTGTGGGTAGCCAGAAGACACTCATTTGGCTTGATTTGTTACATTACTGCCTCACTGACATGGCACCTGTGTCTTTGATTTTCTAAGAAACTGTTCCATGGCACCCCTGTTACGATTGAGAATTTCTTGAGTTGGAAGGCCAAGTTTGATGCAGAACTCCTGGAAATTAAAAAGAAACGAATGAAAGAAGAGGAGCAAGCAGGGAAAAATAAACTAAGTGGTGTGTATGGTGCTCCCTGCCCAGCCTGGGCAGTCCTCCCACCCCGTAGCCTATACCATTTCCTGACAGCAGAGATGACTGGGATAGATTTCCACAGCATTCATACATACATTCTTCACACACAGTTCATAGCTGCTGTGTATGCTATAGCTTTGTTTTTTATTTGATGAGTCTGGACTTATAGTCTAGATATTTTGACAAGAATATTGAGCACTAAAGCCTTCAGAGTGATAGAATCAAACCCATAATTTTTCAGACCTAGGGAACCTAGGCTTTTCATGTTTTCTTAGTCTGAATACATGTCTTGCATTCTATGCTATTGCACAATTCATACACTTATTGAAATTCCCAGAAACACAGGTGTTCAGATTTATTTTCTTGGGTCTTACCCTTTTAAGTCATTATACGGGATGAAACAATGCTATGCCATTTGAATTAAATATATTTATTTCTTTAGGGAAACAGTTATTTGAAACAGATCATAATCTTGACACATCTGATATCCAGTTCCTGGAGGATGGTAAGTACTGTTAGACTTCCTTGTGGATGTATGATCTAAAAAACAGAGGGCTGTTTGTTTTGTTTTGTTTTATTATCTTAATACACTGATATTTATTTATTTATTTATTTACTTTAAATTACATTTCAGATGTTACCCCCTTTCCTGGTTTCCCCTCTGTAACCCCCCCTATTGCATTCCCCTTTACCCTGCTTCTATGAGGGTGCTCCCCCACCTCCCCACCCACTCCTACCTCACTACCCTAGCATTTCTCTACGCTGGGACTTCAAGCCTTGACAGAACCAAAAGCCTCCCCTCCCGTTGTTGCCAGACACAGCCCTTCAGTTCCTTCAGTCCTCCCCTAACTCCTCCATTGGGGTCCCTGTGCTCAGTCCAATGGTTGGCTGCGAGCATCTGCATCTGTATTGGTCAGGATCTGGCAGAACCTCTCAGGAGACAGCTGTATCAGGCTCCTGTCAGCAAGCATTTCTTGGCATCAGCAATAGTGTCTTGGTTTGGTGACTTTCTTTTCTGATGGGATGGATCCCCAGGTGGAGCAGTCTCTGAATGGCCTTTCCTTTAGTCTCTGCTATACTCTGTGTCCCTGTATTTCCTTTAGACAGGAGCAATTCTGGGTTAAAGTTTTGGAGATGGGTGGGTCTTCCCATCCCTCAACCAGAGGTCCGTACCTAGCCTCTGGCTGGTCTTTATAGGTTCTTGCTCCTCTTTGGGGGTATTTCAGCTATGTCATCCCCATGGGGTCCTGGGAGGCTCTTGCTTTGCTGGCATCTGGGTCTTTCTGTTTACTACCTCCAGGTCCCCATGCCCCATTGCTACAGACCTCTGTTCAATCTCCTGACCCTCTGTACATCTCCTCCCATACCCAATTCTTCCCCTCTTTTCCTCTTCCCCCCTTCTCTTCCTCCCAAATCCCTCCTACCCTCTACTTTCCTTGATTATTTTGTTCCCCTTCTAAGAAGCATTGAAACATTCACACTTTGAGCTTCCTTCTTGAGCTTCATATGGTCTATGAATTGTATTTTGGGTATTCCAAGCTTTTGGGCTAATATCCACTTATCAGTGAGTGCATACCATATGCTTTCTTTTGTGACTGGGTTACCTCACTCAGGATATTTTCAAGTTCCATCCATTTGCCTGCAAATTTCATGAAGTCATTGTTTGAAATAGTATTCCATTGTGTAAATGTACCACATTTTCTGTATCCATTCCTCTGTTGAAGGATATCTGTGTTCTATCCAGCTTCTGGCTATTATAAATAAGGCTTTTATCAACATAGTGGAGCATGTGTCCTTATTACATGTTGGAGCATCTTCTGGGTATATGCCCAGGAGTGGTATTGCTAGATCTTTCGGTAGAACTATGTCCAATTTTCTGAAGAACCTCCAAACTGATTTCTAGAGTGGTTGTACCAGCTTGCAATCCCACCAGCAATGGAGGAGTGTTCCTCTTTCTCCACATCCTCTCCAGCATCTGCTGTCACCTGAGTTTTTGATCTTAGCCATTCTGACTGGTGCAAGGTAGAATCATTTTGATTTTCATTTCTCTGATAATTAAAGATGTTGAACATTTTTTTTAGGTGCTTCTCAGCCATTTGCTATTCCTCAGTTGAGAATTCTCTATTTAGTTCTGTTCCCCATTTTTAATAGGGTTATTTGGTTCTGTGGAGTCTAACTGCTAGAGTTCTTTGTGTATATTGGCTATTAACCCCTTGTCGGATGTAGGGTTACAGATAGATCTTTTCCCAATCTGTAGGTTGCTGTTTTGTCCTGTTGACAGTTTCCTTTGCCTTGCAGAAGCTTTGCAATTTTATGAGGTCCCATTTGTCAATTCTTGACCTTAGAGCCCGAGCCATTGGTATTCTGTTCAGGAAATTTCCCCCTGTGCCCATGTGTTCGAGGCTTTTCCTCACTATCTCTTCTATTAGTTGCAGTGTATCTGGTTTTATGTGGAGGTCCTTGATCCACTTGGATTTGAACTTTGTACAGAGAGATAAGAATGGACCAGTTTGCATTCTTCTACATGCTATTAAAAACAAAATTTTGAATGTTTAACAGTTGATCAATTTATATACTCAATCTAAATGTTAAATTTTATAACAATGCATGTTTTAAAGTTTTCAAGTGACTTAAGTACCTCAAGGGTGGCAGTTCTCAGCTAGAAACTGGGACAGCATGGCTCAGGTGACCATTTTCCTTGATGTGGGAGGACTGAATCTGTACACTCTGAGTTTATAGCAGCCTCAGATGTGGAACTTGTAGCATCCCTACTCAGCACCTGACCTCCTCCTACTGTGGAGTTGCTGGAGTTTCTTGTCCTTAGGTTTGCCTCTAGCCCTATTTCCTGCACTTTTTGCATATATCATGCCCACCCACAGATGCTTATGTGCTGCCCTTTCCACTTTCCACACAGCAAAGAGCAGCATGGGCCACTTCCTATCTCCTGTAGCTGATGGCCCGCTTGTGTTTACATTGGTCCCATGCTCATCACATCTGGTCAAAGTAGCACTTTATTCAGGTTGCACACCTCATTACCCTCTTATATCTACCCTGTCCTTTGGAGTTCACTAGGCCCTGGATTAGGTACTGCTGATGTGGCCCACTGCTACATCATTCTTATCTTTGCAGGGACCTTTACTTCAATTGCCCACTTCTTTTCTTCTTGGTGATAAGAATGGAACCTAGGGCCTTGTGTATGTACATAAAAATACTCTGTCATTGCGCTTCACTGCTAACCATCAATATGTTTTTTTTTTCCCCCTTAAATATACATTATTACCTTTTCAAGCAAATAGTTCAAGATGCTTAATTTTATGATCTTAAAAACAAAACTCAAAGCTGAGCATGTTGGCTCATCACTTGTGTAATCTATCCACTTGGAGACTGAACAAAATTGCCTAAGTTTGGGGCTAATCTGTTCTACTCTGTGAGTTATAGGCCTGTCTGGGTTATAGAGTGAGACCGTCTCAGACAAACTAAAACCAAACAAATCAAAAATTCACTAGGATATTCTCTTGTGCATTGCTGAGGAATCTCAGCTCCCTCAGTCATCTCATTCTCTGTGCTTTACAAACTTCATTATCTTTACTTGTCCCCTCCTTCCTTCCCTTGTTATACTGGAGTTATAGATCTGTGAGCCACCATGTGGGTGCTGGGAATTGAATCTGAGTCCTCTGGCCATATCTGTTACCTAAAGATATTTTCCTCAAGATTCTTGTCTTCTAATTGAAAATACCAAGATCTTATCATTTTGTATGATTTATATACTTTTAGAATTGCTTGTCCTGACCCTTGTGCTCTGTTGGATTCAAATGTTCCCTGAAGATGCTTGAGAAGCCTCCACTGCTCTTGACTTAGTTACTCTGTGGCCTGGACTCATTGTCATTGTCATTTCTGGCTCTGAGCCTAGCCTTTAATGGCTGAGCCATCTCTCCAGCCCTATAGTGTTGTTTATATAGACTATAGTTTATTTAGCCTCTCTATATTCTCCTTGGATTGAATACCAGTAGCCTTGATTCTTAAGAGGGAAGGAAGATAATATTTGCACAGATGGAGTAGTACTGTGGTATCCTGCTATAGCTACTTCAGGCCATCTACAAACTGGGTTTGTTGAGGCAGAGCCTGCCCAGTGCTTCTTATAGGGCTTAGACATTTAGATCCTTTGCCATCTGTTGTATGTAAAGGGAACTAGGTTAGTCCCATTTGACAGTCAATTAAGAAAGAAATTACAGATCAGCTTTGATGATATGCATATCTGCTGCTTTTTGATAAGCTGAGCTGTGGGGCTGGTCTCAGTGATGGTCCACCAGTGAGTCCTCGTTTTCAACTATAGCTTGCTACATTGACATTAAGTATTCTGCGAGCCTGCTTTAAAATAGCAAGATTCTAGGCTATGACTGTGAAGATTGGAGTTGCTCTTCTATTGTCAGAGTCTCTGCTGATCAACTTCAGAAGGATTTGCTCTGGTAGTCTGAGAGTTATCACTACGCCCCCCACTCCCTGAACACACACACACACACACACACACACACACACACACAGAGTGTTTTTTTCAGGATTATAAGGTGAGGCTGTTTTACTCTTCACAGCTGGGAACAATGTGGAGGTGGATGAGTCATTATTCCAAGAAATGGACGATTTGGAGCTAGAAGATGGTGAGGATGATCCTGACTACAATCCTGTTGCCCCAGGGAGTGACTCCTCAGACTGATGGACTGTCCCTGTCTCCAGAGAGGCGTGACTGCCACAGCATCTGTGGCAATGCTGAGAGGGTTTGGATCTTCCTTTTGTTTTTTTCTAAGAAAAAACATATTTTTCAGGAGAATATTCTTCTGATAGCTTTCATCATTGAACTTAATAAACTGACCATAAAATTTCAACTATAAAGTGTTGACTTCCTTTTATTGATGAACAGTTTTGATGTTTTATGACTTAGCGTTGCAGAGAGCCCCCACCTGTATCCCTGATGTAGGCTGCTGCTGTTGATGCATGGTTTGACCAATGAGGAGGAATTGGCGTGACTCAGGATTTCTGTGCTGGCTCACTGGTTACCTTGGATTCCATGTCTTACGGGACGAATGAGTGACGAGAACGGTAGCCAACGTGGACTCCTAGTGCATGGCACAATCATTTTGTTCTGGTTGACTTGACCCTGGTTGATATCACTTGTACTGTTCCAAGTACCTACCTTCAGTCAAAAATGTCTGTCACATACCCACAAATGCAGTCTTAATTTGGAACAAGACTTATGATTAAACTGAAACTTTTAAAAATAAAACTATCATGCTGGGAGTTGGTGGCACTCAACTTAAATCTCACTACTTGGGAGTCAGAGGCAGGAGTATCTCAGTTTAAAGCCAACCTGGTCTACAGAGCAAGTTCCAGGGTGGCTAGGGCTACACAGAGAAACCCTGTCTTGAAAAAAACCAAAACCAAACAAACAAAAAAGCAAAAACAAAAGTAAAATTGTCATTCTGGAATTTCATACTTTTTGAAGATTATTTTAGTTGATCTTGATGCCAGGTGGTAGCAATAACTTTCAGGGTTTCTATTCAGAGAGCCAAAATCTTGTGTTATATGAACTTTTCTTTTCCATGAAAGTAATGTTTAGAAGCTGATCAGTAGAAGTGTAAGAACCTGGAAGAAGCTGTTCAATTGGGGTAACAAAGCATCGAGGAACAATGTGCCAAGGTCAGGTCTTTGACCCAAGTGCCCACTCGTCCCTCTTTCTTCGTGTGACTTACAAGATTTTTAGGTGCTTTGGTACTGAAGTGGGTTTCTACCTTGGTCTTTCTAGAATGTAGGGAAAGCAATGATTAAAAGGCAACCTGGCTAGTTCTAGTGACACTTCAAGATTTGTCATGAGAATGTAAATCCCAGTTGAATTCATATTCTGGGAGTGAGCCCATTACTCCATTTGTGCAGCAGCCTGAACTGTGGATGTGGAAAACTTGCTTAATCTTTTGCTATTTGTGCCAAGACATATAAAAATATTAGTAGGATAAAAAGGGAAACACATTTGTGTAAATTATGGGAAGAATGAGAATTCTCAGGAGAGTTCAAACCAGTCTTTATACCCACATTCTTGAGTAAGACCTGGTCCTCTCATCCCTTCGTGCTCTTCTGCCCTTCTTTAGGGCAACTTGAGAAAGTGCTGAGACAGCATATAAAGAGTTAATTGAATATTGTTCAGTTGAGGTCAGACTAAAAGGAAAGGTCACTGTCACCTCATTGAAAAGAGGAAAAGAGTTCATTACTCTTCACAGACTATGTGTTTAGAATGTTTGTAAGCAGCCAAAGATGAGCTTTTAGTTTCTAGAAGAAAGAGGCCTGTGGGTTGTTAACATGGGCGTGCTACCCATTGTTGGTGCCACAGGCTTCAAATGTAGGGAGGTGAGCTATATGACATCACTTGAAGTGTTTTGTGTCAGGTTGGAAGACAAGGCAGGAGTATGTGTCAAGGTGATCACCTGCTTACATTGAAGGAACCATCAACTGTAGGTGAAGCTTTCAGAAGCTGTGGCACATGCAGTGTGTACACAGGCAGGTGGCATTAGCTTGCCATGCAGTGTGTCCACACTGGCATTAACCAGTGTCAGGGTAGCAGACACATGTTGCCAAGAAGATAGTAAGTTGTCAGGCTGCTGCTGTTTAGGTGAAAGTTCACGTGACCTGTTTGTCAGTTTACTTGTATCAAAGGATGGCTAAAGGGATTGTTTTGTTAAGTCACATTCAAAACTTACATTTAGTAAACCGGTAACACCGGACAGCTGCTTTGTGCTTTGTGGCAGTGTTAAATGTGTTCCCTCCTCCCATGAAGAGAAATAACACAGTTCAGTCTACAGTTTTGCTATTGTGACTAGAACTTTATCTATTTTTAGCCACCACAACAAATGTGGGGTTAAGAATATATCTAATTTTCAGTTGGTCCCCGAACAGGTCAAATCAGTGGCACTGTTGATGGTCCTGAATCATAGTGTTACATTGTGTTGTTTCCCTTAAGTGTATGATCTGGGTAAATAGTTTAGGAATACAGAACCAAAGAAGGAGGTAGGATACATACAGTAGGTAGGAAAAGAGGTTGAGGGAATAAGGGAGACAGACTGACAAATACTAATGGAAAAGCATGGCCTTACAAAGATAGCAAGGGAGGAGAAGTTAGTCAGAACTGGGGACGGGGGTGTTATTGGGCATTTCTCTGTGTTAATGTTCTTGATGTTACTGTTCCTTGTGCAAGATGGAGAGCATTTTCCTTGGAACGCCTTTGTGGGAGCATCTGGCACAGTGACTTTCAGATAGTACACAGTGCACAGTGGCATCCACTACATGCAGAACATCCTTGAATTTTTATTGGTCTTTTTTTTTTTTTTCTTTAAAAAAAGATTAAGGATTAAGCTGAACAGTGTTGGCACATACCTTTAATCCCAGCACTCCGGAGGCAGAGGCAGGTGGATCTCTGTTAGAGGCCAGCCTGGTATACAGAGCAAGTTTCAGGATAGCCAGAGCTACACAGAGAAATCCTGTCTCAGGTGGTAAAAAGGTGAAGGATAAAATATTGAATAAAAAGAAGAGCTTCAAAACTGCTTAGTGTTAGGCCAGCAAACTGAAACTATGTAGACTTACCAGTCACAGCGGAATCGGTGACAGGAAAATCAGAAGGGATCAGTGATTACTTGATAGTTTTTGCCTTTCAGTCAAAGTCACTTGCTATTATCAACTGATATTATGGAGTTCTGTTGATTGCAAATCTCCAAACACTTATATTTTATAGTAAAGTTGGGGCTTTTATCTTTCTACCGTTGATACTTGATTGATTATGAACCTGTACACTTTGAACCGGGCCTTGGAAACTAAGCATAAAGGAAAAACTAGATAGTGAAGATTTGTTTCTTAATATTTTTACTCACCAGTGATGTCTGATACATTTTTTTCACATAAATATGAGTGATTCAATTGTCAAGACTGGGAAGATATCACAGTGAATGAAAGACCTTGTCTCACAATCATGAAGCCTGAGTTGTATCCCTAGGACTCTGGTAAAGCCAGACATGGTAGTACATGTATATAATATAACCCCAGTGTTCCTCTAGAGAGATAGGAGTTAGAGGTAGGAGAATCCTGGATGCTGAAGTCTGTGATCCACCTAGCTTTGTGTATGTAGTACAGAACAAGAGACTGACTGTCTTAGTGTAGAAAGTGATGGCTAGCATCTACCATTATCTTCTGACTCCCACACATGTGCTGTGGCATGCATGTGCCTGGTGAGCATGCATATATGAATACATACTATACAAATGCAATTTGTTTTGTTTTTTGGAGACAGGGTTTCTATTTGTAGCCCTGGCTGTCTGGAACTTGGTCTGTAGACCAGGCTAGCCTTCAACTCACAGAGATCCATGTTTCTCTGCCTCCTGAGTGGTGGGATTAAAGGTGTGCGCCACTAGCGCCTGGCTATGCAAACATTTAAAAATATATATGGTTGTTTCAAATGGTGGACTAACAGCCTCTAGTATTGGAATAACTGCAATGGAGTGTGAAGTTACTGAATGTATGATTCTTAGTTTCCTGGCCTATAAGGGGAAGATAATGAGTAATTCATTTTTCAGAAAATAAAACTGAAGGCTACTGTAAAGAAGGCTCAATGGTCAAGAACTCTTGTTTGCTCTTCCAGAGGACCTGAGTTCTGTTTACAGCATCTACTTAAAGCAGCTCACCTGTAACTCCAGCTCCATGGAGTCTAATACCGTATTCTGACCATTGTGGGCCCTGCATTTACCACCATATTTACACATATTTACAGAATTCTAAAAAAATCTGGTCAGCTGTTCTAAGATCAGTACTTTGTAATGAAAACTTTCCTGGGCTTTTCTCTATAAATTATCCTTATACATTACCATAAGAAGTAAATGCACACCATCTCCTATTTGTCATTATTTCATCAAAAACAAACATAAACCAGGCCAACACTAAATGACTGCTGAGCAGAGTGAGGTGCACTCTTCCTTCCACCACTCCTGCTCTTCATCTCTGTCTGGAGCAACAGCGCCTAGGAGAAGACTAGAGATGTCCTGAGTACTATATTGATAACTGTGACCTCTGTCTCAGTTGCTTCTCTTGTTCAGTGGTGCTTCCTTTACTCTCATAGTTGTTTGCTCCCTAAAATATTCCCTAGTGTGCTTCCTGGGGAAACCCAACCTAAAACACCTAACTCAGGCCTAAAATCGGCTGCTGAAGTCTAGCACTCTTGAGCTAGGACTTCACTTCTTCCCTGAGGGAGTAGGTCAGGGTTTGGATCTGCTCCTTTCAGTGCTGTGCAGTCTCAGAGGTCTGCAGGCTTACTTTGTCATCTTCTGTCTGTAGCTAAGATTGGTTCTAGCATCTTCTACTGTTGTCAACACTGGTAGTTCAGGGACCTTGATGCTTACTGCAGTGTCAAATGTTTCTGCCTCTATGGCTGTCATGGAACTTGTCATCTACAACCACTACTGTTGCGGTTATCCCTAATACTGTTACTATGATAATGGTGGCTTCAACTTGTGTTAATTTACATGTACTCCTAAAAAGTACACCAACCAATTCTTACTGGGTACTTGTTAGTTTCTGTAAAATGCTACTAAAAAAGTCTCAAATGAAGTTCATCTTCTTTCAGATATAATCCCTTAGCATATAACTCTTTTCTGGTTAAAAACAGTATGGGCAGGTAGTGTGCTATGAGTTACAGAAAGTGAATTATAAGTGTTCTGGGAAGGAATGGTGTTAGTGGATGTGGGAATTGAATTAGGGCATTTTTAAAATGGTTCTATCAGTTGAACCATGGGCTTCCTACATGTAGGGCCAGTGGACTATATGCCCAACATTCAGTGAGCTATTTTTTTTTAAGATTTATTTTATTTATTATATGTAAGTACACTGTAGCTGTCTTCAGACACTCCAGAAGAGGGCGCCAGATCTCGTTACGGATGGTTGTGAGCCACCATGTGGATGCTGGGATTTGAACTTATCACCTTCGGAAGAGCAGTCGGTGCTCTTACCTGCTGAGCCATCTCACCAGCCCTCAGTGAGCTATTTTTAAAGAGCAAGGCTCAGGCAATTTCACTGTTATTAGGTTGTTTGTTTGTTTGTTTGTTTGGTGTGGGGGGGGGTACCTTAGTATCCAGGAGAGTTTGGTACTTGAAATTCCCCAGCCTCAGTTCTCTGAGTGAGAGAGAATAGCTGTGTGCTACTATATCTGACTAGTCTGCTGTTTTGTTTGGATTATTATTTATAGCTGTTGGGTTTTGCATAACTATTTTTTCAAGAACAACTTGTTTTTGCCACATATCACTAATTAAGTGTGATATTAAATTTTAAGGAAAAGAGTAAAAAAACACAAAAAAACACCATGTTGACTCAATAGCAAATAACAGTAGAACCAACAGGAAAGCTTGTTGTGTTCTCAGCTCATGTGCTCCATGACTTCTCACTGACCATGCTGTGCTAGGGTGAGTGAATCTGGATAGCACCGGTAACGCACTCTTCTGATGTCCTCTTGCTGTGACCACACTGATAAGAGTCTGAAATCTTGTGCAGGTTTCTAACGTACTGGGTGTTCCTTGCTGCGAATATATAGCTGAGTATAGAATGTTTACATGTAAGGAAGCTTATATTACCGTTGTAATAATCTTAACTTGGTGTTGGTAAGAGTGTGAAGCAGCTGAAACTGCCCAGTGACACTTGTGTGTGACAGACTGATGGGAACTAGGCACTATTCCTTTACTCTACAAGTCAGCCGTTTTAGTATTTTTGCAGGAGACTTAGAAATCCCAAACTCAATTCTACTCAACACTATTCCCAGAAACTTTTATTCAGAAAAGTCCAAACTGGAAACAACCTGAATGTCATCAGGTGAGTGAACAAAAAATTTATGGTGTTCTTATGGGGTAGAATACTATCCAGGAATGAAATAGAACACTCTAGGTCACATTAGAAATAGACGAATCCCAACAATATTATGTAAAGCAAAATGATGCCATTTATATATTACCTATGAGGTAGAGGAAATTGTTTGGAAAGGTGGGTTGATAGAAATATATATTTTACAAAATCTGTGGGTTAGTACTCATGAATATTGTCGTGTGTAAATTCAACCCCAATTTTAATGGCATTATAGAAGGGAAATGTCCAGTAAATTAATTGAGTATACACTATGGCTGAGAACTGTTTTCCCATAATAGAGAGTTCTAGGGCCTATGGTATCTACTGGAGATTATGGTAGGAATCAGGAGGCCACTGAGCATGGTGAATGAGAGCACAGGCAAGCTCCATGGGTACCTGATGTACTTGAAACTGTCACGTATGAGACACCTGTGTGACTGTCCAGGGGGAATGAGGTACATCTTAGGAAAGATCAACAATGATGAAGAAGACAACACAGATCAGAGTGGAAGGTCCTTCCTCTGCTGACATGCCCATACTAAGCTTCCTTTGGAGGCCTTTGATTTTGTGGAATATAGGAAGAAGTATTTATTCAGAGGGGAGAATATAGCTCTGTTGGTACTGAACTTGTGTTGATGTTAATCTGAGGTCACTGTTAAAACACTAGACAACCTTTGAGTTTTTAAATTGTTTCTATGATGGAGTGAGAAACTCAAAGACAGAAAATAACTCCTTGCTCCATGGTGGGAATCACAGGGCTTCTGTCTTGACCAGTTATGGGAAAATTAAATGCAGTAAAACAACTGAATTTAAGTTGGACTGAGGTCTAGGAGTGGCTTTTAGGGCACAAATTAGAATGAGCTGATTTCAAAAACAAAAACCATACCTGTGTTAAAGGTACCAAAAGACTAATTTCCTGACCAGAACTTGGTGATTGTGGAGAGTTGGAAAGTTGCAGATCCACAGCCAAACTTCTCTTAGTTAATCATTTTAGTATAGTAGCCATTTGTCAACACTGTCTGGATCTGAGTTCTCATCTTGTCACCCACCAGGGGCAACTTTGGGAATGTATTATGTCAAAAGACCACTAACTTGCCACCAGATAAGATCTAAACCTTTTCTAACATAATATCTCCCTGCTTTGCTGAAACCTATTTACCTGGTGTTCTATTTTGTGAATGTCTTAATTTGTGACTTTCTTTTGTTCTATAACTATAAAAAATTCATGTAACTGCTTCTGTGATGAAATGTCATTTGGGGCAACCTGTATCTGTGTTCTTGAGCCACAATAACTCATATTTGGCTTACAATAAACTCTTATGTTCTCTTAGAGGTGAACTGGATTGTGGTTGACATTAGCTAACAAGTCAACATCAGAGATAGAGGAGAAAGAAGATCCCTGTTAACACAGAAGGCACAACAGGTTCTCAAACTTCAAGAATATTGGTAGCCATCAAAGAGACAGCAGTGTTTCTATTGGAGCTATGCTGTGTGGTTTTCTTTAGTTGTCTTTTATGGTGAAAGTAAAGATGTCTGTTTAACAAAATTGAGATTATATCTTAATTTCACTTTTAGATAGGATATGGTGAATTACATTATTAAATAAATATTTTCTCATGATAGAGAACCTAGGGTATATTCTTTATATATTGTAATGTGTCTATACAATACTTTGGTCATGCAACGACACTATCGCCACCTAGCAACCACATGGAGTAAATTGTCTTGAAAGTGCAGTGTTCACAAGTGCCACCTAGTGGTGAAAACATTCATTCATTCTAGCATTAGCACTGTTATGCAAATGGCATCTCTGAGCAGCAAAACTCAATGATGACGTGGGTGGAATTGTCTTGGCCACATGGTGGAGAGAGACTGCTGCAAGTTTTCCTCTGAACTCTACGTCTTCCCAAACCCCTTACACACACACACAAATACATTAGAAGTATGAGTACTTTTTATGGTATCTGGTACAAGTTTTGTCTTAAGGATTTCTTCCCTTCATTTTATCTTCATTGCAAGTAGGGAGATATGATGGAGGCTGTTTTCTTAGACACGTGTTAGATAAGAGTGGTAGCTCCTGTGACAGAAGCATGTAGGATCAGTCACTTAGAACTTCGATCAAAGTATAGTATCATCACATTACAATACACAAAAGAAAATGAAACTCATTTATCCACATATCAATGCAACTGTCAGATCTCCCCAGAGGAGTTTCTTCATTTAAATACAAAAACCTCAAACTGCTGAAAGGGCAGAGACTTAGGTGTTTGTTGAGTGCTCACCCACTAATAGGATATCTATATTTATAGCAATAATGACTCAAGGGCTATTGCAGAAGTGGAGGCAGAGAGACTAAGCCAGAGGTCGGAGAGGCCCGGAGGGAAGTGATGTTTTTTGGACATGACAGTACTGTTACACTCATGAATTCACAGCAGCTGTGGTTGCCTGCACAAGAGCAAGAGAGTCAGCTTTCTACCACAGAGGGATCTCACCAACTGAAGCTGTGGACCTATGGACAGTCGATGGCTTTTGGGGTGTGTGTGTGTGTGTCGTAGGAGTAGGTAATAATCATTTTAAAGGTGTGGCTCCTTGTAAGGGGGACATTTGAATGGCCCCAAACCCAGGAGTATTTGGACAACACATATTGGAGTCTATGAGCTATCAAACAAAAACAAAGAAACAAGAAGAGGGCGTGAAATTGGGATCAAAAGGAGATGGTAATGGGCCTGAGCAGAGTTAGCAGGAGATGGGAGTAACTGAAAAGTATATTGTTTGAAATTACAAAGAATTAATAAAAGCATATTATAAAAATATATACCTTTCATATAAAACTAGATTTCAATAGAAAAGAAGAATATAACTGGGAGTGGTAGCGCATGCCTTTAATCCCAGCACTCTGTGTAGCCCTGGCTGTCCTGGAACTCACTCTGTACACCAGGCTGGCCTTGAACTCAGAAATTCCCCTGCCTCTGCCTCCCAAGTGCTCGGATTAAAGGCGTGGGCTACCACGCCCTGCTGGACACATTCTTTAAGGTAAATAATCACTTACCTTTTACCTATCCAGGTAATGGAAATAAATTTTATTTATCAGATCTTATATTTATTTAAAAATCTTTATTGGCTAAATATAAATACATGCTTATTGTAAATACTATATAAACATAAAGATTTATATTACATTATTTATTTATTTATTTACTGATAAATATATTTTTATTCGGTATTTTCTTTATTTACATTTCAAATGTTATCCACTTTCCTATTTAACCCTCTGAAAATCCCGATATTTCCCCCTTCCCATCCCCTGCTCCCCGCTTCTCAACCCACCCATTTGTGCTACCTGGCCCAGGCATTCCCCTATACTGGGACATAGAACCTTCACAGGACCAAGGGCCTCTTCTCCCATTGATGACCTACTAGGCCATCCTCAGCAACATATACAGCTAGAGCCATGAGTCTCTCCATGTGTTTTCATTGATTGTTGGTTTAGTCCCAAGGCGTTCTAGGGTTACTGGTTAGTTCATATTATTGTTCCTCCTAAGGGGCTGCAAATCCCTTCAGCTCCTTGGATACTTTCTCTAGCTCCTTCATTGAGGACCCTGTGCTCCATCCATTGGATGACTGTGAGCATCCACTTCTGTATTAGTCAGGCACTGGCATAGCCTCTCAGGAGACAGCTATATCACTCTCCTATCAGCAAGCTCTTGTTGGCATCTGCAATAGTGTCTGGGTTTGGTGGTTGTTTATGGAATGGATCCCCAGGTGGAGCAGTTTCTGGATGGTCATGCCTTCATTCTCTGCTCTGAGCTTTGACCCTGTAACTCCTTCAATGGGCATTTTGTTTCCCCTTCTATCCACACTTTGGTCTTCTGTCTTCTTGAGTTTCATGTGTTTTGCAAATTGTATCTTGGGTATACTGATCTTCTGGGCTAATATCCACTTATCAGTGAATGCATATCATGTGTACTCTTTTTTTTGTTAGTTTTTTATTAGATATTTTCTTCATTTACATTTCAAATGCTATCCCAAAAGTCTCCTATACCCCCCACCCCACCCTTATCCCCTACCCACTTCCATTTCTTGGCCCTGGCATTCCCCTGTACTGGGGCATATAAAGTTTGCTAGACCAAGGGGCCTCTCTTCCCAGTGATGGCCGACTAGGCCATATTCTGTTACATATGCAGCTAGAGACATGAGCTCTGGGGGTACTGATTAGTTCATATTGTAGTTACACCTATAGGGTTGCAGCCCCTTTGGCTCTTGGGTACTTTCTCTCGCTCTTACGTTGGGGACCCTATGTTCCATCCTATAGATGACTGTGAGCATCCACTTCTGTATTTGCCAGTCACTGACAAAGCCTCATAGGGTCCTTCCAGCAAAATCTTGCTGGCCTATGCAGTAGTGTCTGTGTTTGGTGGCTGATTATGGGATGGATCCCCAGGGGGAGGGGCAATCTCTGTATAGTCCATCCTTTTGTCTTAGCTCGAAACCTTGTCTCTGTAGTTCCTTCCATGGATATTTTATTCACTATTCTAGGGAGGAATGAAGTATCCACACGTTGGTTGGTCTTCCTTCTAGATTTTCTTGTGTTTTGGAAGTTGTATCTTGGGTATTCTTCACTTATCAGTGAGTGCATATCAAGTGACTTCTTTTGTGATTGGGTTACCTCACTCAGGAAGATATCCTCCAGATATTCATTTGCCCAAGAATTTCATAAATTCATTGTTTTTAATATCTGAGTAGCACTCCATTGTGTAAATGTACCACATTTTCTGTATCCATTCCTATGTTGAGGGACATCAGGGTTCTTTCCAGCTTCTAGCTATTATAAATAGGGCTGCTATAGACATAGTGGAGCATGTGTCCTTATTTCCAGTTGGAACATCTTCTGGGTATATGCCCAGGAGAGGTATTGCTGGCTCTACTAGTAGTACTATGTCTAGTTTTTGTTGAGGAATTGCCAGACTGATTTCCAGAGTGGTTGTACCAGCTTGCAATCCCACCAGCAGTGGAGGAGTGTTCCTCTTTCTCTACATCCTCGCCAGCATCTGCTGTCACCTGAATTTTTCATCCTAGCCATTCTGACTGGTATGAGGGGGAATCTCTCAGTTGTTTAAATTTGCATTTCCCTGATGATTAAGGATGTTGAACTTTTTTTCAAGTGCTTCTCAGCCATTCGGTATTCCTCTGGATCCAATATCCCTGTAAACTGTTTCCCCTCTACAACTAATTGTAATGTGGGCCTGGACTTGAGGTCTACTACCAAATAGGCAGAATCAGTTCCAGAGGAACCGAGCCTTGCAGCACCT
>LR749794.1:690564-700630 GCA_902729485.2 Mus minutoides
TTGGTTCTTGTTTTCTTGATAACCTTAGATCTCTTAAATGCAGGAGAGCTTAACTGAGACACTGGTACAGAGGATCTGGGAACTGTGAGCCAAAGGTAAAGACAACAGAATGAAGCTGTGTAAATGGGCTAGGAGCAGTGTCTATGCATCTCATTAGACGTCTTATATACTCTGGACATTGCTATTATAAACTACAAAGTCCAATATAATAAAGTAAATAATTGTATTTAATAATGACTGTATATTAATGTCTGTAAGGCAGCATCTATAACTAATATGGATAGCCTATCTATTACATGCTTGTTTCATTTAGCTTTCCTAACTGTAGCAGTCCAGCAGCTACGGAGAACTGGGTACCTGAAAGGGAGGCTGGAAATGAAAAAGGATGGGGTGGGGGAGGGGGGAGCAAGAGAAGGATGAAGCCAAGACAAAGATTTCTGATCAATGCTCTAAGTTTAATATTCAGCACTGCATTTATATAGGGAGAGCCTACTGACCCATCCATTAGATGGATTATGTTGCAAAGCAAGCTCAGCAGGCAGTCTGCTCCTGTAGGAAATTGCAGGTGCCACAAGGTGGAAGGCTCCACCCTAGGTTGGTGGAAGATCAACTGTGGCATACATTTAAGGTCTATTTAGCCTGCTCAAGACTGGGAAGTTGGGGTTGGGGGGAAGAGCACACCTAAGTAAGAAGGCACTAGAGTATCTCTGCCTTTTAGTGATGAAGTAGTGGTGCCACATCAATGTAAATTTGTTCACTGGTTGTAAGCCACCTACAGCCTACGCTAACTGGGTTCCTGAGTGAGAGTCCGGATCTATATGGAAGTAAACTGCGAGAGAAATAATGGAGGCCAAAACAAAGTTCTCTGTTCAAGGCCCCCCAAGTTTACTGAGAGTCTGTGCTTATAAAGAGGGTAGGCTCACCCCTCACCAGTCCATTCTTGGTGCCTGGATCCAGCCTGAAGACAACATGCAATGTGCAGGATGTGTCTCTGGAGTGTCTCAGGAGGCAGCAGGATTTTGGAGAAGTACAATGGCAGTTGACATAACAATAAAAGCCAACTAAATCAGAAGGCTACACAGCAGGTGATCGCATATTCAGTGGCAGCAAAGTCTGAATCAGCCTGTTTCAATGCTGGGGGAGGCTACAACCAGTTACTTGGTTTGTCTGGAGAACCTCCCCCCTCCCTCTCTTGCCCATCCCCCCCTTGTTTCTTTCTTTGTTTCTTGAGACAGGGTTTCTCTGTATAGCCCTGGCTGTGCTAGAACTCACTCTGTAGACCAGGCTGGCCTCGAACTCAGAAATCAGCCTGCCTCTGCCTCCCGAGTGCTGGGATTAAAGGCGTGCACCACCACTGCCCAGCTGTTTCTTGTATGCATATGTATGCATGTGTATGTATGTGTATGCTGGTATTTGTGTTTCTTTCTTATATACATGTGTATGCATGTGTATGCTGGTATTTGTGTTTCTTTCTTATATACATGTGTATGCATGTGTATGCTGGTATTTGTGTTTCTTTCTTATATACATGTGTATGCATGTGTATGCTGGTATTTGTGTTTCTTTCTTATATACATGTGTATGTATGTGTATGCTGGTATTTGTGTTTCTTTCTTATATACATGTGTATGCATGTGTATGCTGGTATTTGTGTTTCTTTCTTATATACATGTGTATGCATGTGTATGCATGTGTATGCATGTGTATGCATGTGTATGCTGGTATTTGTGTGACAGTGACTCCAGTTTCTAACATGTCCCATTCTTATGCACAGAATTTAACATTTCCCTTCAAAACAACTTCTAGAGGTTGAGCTTTTGATCCCCCTGCCTCTGCCTCTCCAGTGCTGGGATCACAAGCATACCATGTCTGACCTTTTTGGTTTGTTTAAACAGAGTCTTACTGTATAGCTCCCATAGCCTTGAATTTAGTGTGTAGCTCTGGCTGGTTTTAAACCCCTGGCAGTCCCGTCTCCGACTCCCAAATGCTGGGATCACAGGCTTATGCCACTATGCCCAACTTGTGTTCCTTTTCCCACTTTGCAGTTAGTTCCCTGTGATACTGAGAACGCCTCTGAGTCTAGCTAGGGCTTAGTCAGTATTTTCTATTCTGCGTTGAATCTTTACAATTGCTGTGCCTTTTGCCCAGTAGCACGTGGCCCAGGGACAAATCCGTAGCTCATGACCATTCTGTTGTGAATCTATAGAGAGTGAACCAAGTGTGTCTGGTTCTACCCTGGAAGACAGTCTAGCCTCTAAACACGGAATCTTTGTTAGCACTTCCCGTCTTTCTGGCCTCTTTTCTTCTGCCAGACATTCATGGTCAGGGTCAGAATACCGGAGTCACACGAACAAATTCAATTTCAGCCTTGTTCTTGGTTAAGTGATATGCTGAGGTTAAAAACCTCTCCTCACTTTTCTCTCTCCAGACTCACTACGTTCAAATGCTGTGACTCTGCAACTGCTTACTTTTGCTTGGTAGTGAGCGGAGGACCAGAAACATTGGTAAAGCCAGCTCTCTAGTGTCCCCAGCCCTTGTCCTCTTCTCTCTTCTCTCTTCTCTGCCATGACAAACTTGAACTTCTGATCCTCCTAACTCTGCCTCTGGAGTGCTGGATTGCAGGTATATCCCACTACACCCAGTGCAGGCGATCAAACCCAGGGCCTCCTGAATGCTTAGGCAAGCTCTCTACTGACTGCGCTCTTTTCTTTTCTTTTTAAAAAATATTTATTTATTATATGTAAGTACACTGTAGCTGTCTTCAGACACCCCAGAAGAGGGCATCAGATCTCATTACGGATGGTTGTGAGCCACCATGTGGTTGCTGGGAATTGAACTCAGGACCTCTGGAAGAACAGTAGGTGCTCTTAACCTCTGAGCCATCTTTTTAGCCCCTCTTTTCTTTTTTTAAGATCCGTTTATTATATAATCTACTTACAAAAACAAAACAAGCAAACAAAAAATAGGGTACAAATGTAATAGAGACCAAAGGGAACACACCAGCTGTTGGTGTATACAATGCCAGTGTGCATGAAACTTACCCAGGGTCTAGTTCTACTTGTAGTACTTTACAGTCAAATAATTTAATACCTCAGCTAGTTTCAGAAAGTTCACCCCTACATGACTAAATCTGTGACTATCTTTTTTTTTAACTCTATCTTAATGAAAAAAACAATCATCATCTTCTTCTCACTAAAAATCTACAAGCTGCTGAAGGCCAAATAAACCGTATCACAGCAACTCACAAGACTGAAAGCAGCTTCAGTGGGAAGCCATAATTTTAGCAAGCTCACTGAACCATGTATTTCATTTTCAGTAGCACCCACATAACGTGGGGAATCTATACCCCCAACTCTCTTCAGTAGCCAGTTAAATGTCACATCTTCCAAAAGCAGGGACAGTATTCTTAAGTGTCTTCCTCATTCCTCAGGCTGGGTGGAGATGGGTCCCGGAGTACAGCCTGATCACCCTAACAGAGGTGGTAATTCTCTGACAGGCAGTGAAGGATGCCACATGGTACATCTGGATCTGTCTGTCCTTCCAAGTGTGAGCACAGCTTTTGCTTCTGATACCCTGGATAACTGCTTTTATATTATCAGTCCTTCCCTTAGGTCGCTGACTTTCTGTTGGAGAAATGTGATGTCAAAACCCTCCCACTGTTCCTTCTCAAGCCCATATCCAAGCTGACCCATAGTCTTTATTATTTTGACAAATAAGCAAATCCTATAAATAAAGCTTGTTTATGGGAACACCAAAATATGCCAGCACATTTCATAATAGATTCAGAATGAAAGACATCAGTGAAGCAAGTTCAAGAAAACATTGTTCAGCCGGCCATGGTGTGGGCATGGTGGCACACACCTTTAATCTCAGCACTGGGAGGCAGAGGCAGGTGGATTTCTGAGTTCGAGGCCAGCCTGGTCTACAAAGTGAGTTCCAGGACAGACAGGGCTATACAGAGAAACCCTGTCTCAAAAAAACAAAAACAAACAAACAAAAACAAACACCAAAAAACCAAAAACTGTTCATTGGTACTACCCGCTGCATTGCATGCCACCAGGCAGCTGGGGAAACTCTGGGAGGCCAGCCTGCAGACAGCCGCCAAGCCTGAGCTATTTAACTCTCTGCTTCTTTTACTGGTCAAAAAGGACTTTTAACTGCATGTTGCTTGGTGGTAGCACCAATGAAGAGACTTGTGACTGATAACCATTCCCTTGAAGCAGCTGTTCCCAATGGTTGCCCTAGAACCAGTGGTATCAGTATCTGCTGGTGGTCTACTAGACCCCACCTAACTCTGATACACGAAATCTGAATCTCTGGTCTGGACCCTTCAGGCTTCCTTTCTGTCCTTAGCCACACAGGTGCTGTGAGAGCATCGCTCTGGTGTTTGTAAACCACTGCCTGTGGATGTAGAGAAACTATGGCCAGCCCATGCTCAGAGGGTCTAATCAGCTTCAAGATCTTTTTTTTTTTTTTTTTTTTTTGGTTTTTCGAGACAGGGTTTCTCTGTGTAGTCCTGGCTGTCCTGGAACTCACTCTGTAGACCAGGCTGGCCTCGAACTCAGAAATCCGCCTGCCTCTGCCTCCCAGTGCTGAGATTAAAGGTGTGTGCCACCATGCCCGCACCATGCCCGCACCATGCCCGGCTGAACAATGTTTTCTTGAACTTGCTTCACTGATGTCTTTCATTCTGAATCTATTATGAAATGTGCTGGCATATTTTGGTGTTCCCGTAAACAAGCTTTATTTATGGGATTTGCTTATATGGGATGAACACTTGGGAGGCAGAGGCAGGCGGATTTCTGAGTTCGAGGCCAGCCTGGTCTACAGAGTGAGTTCCAGGACAGCCAGGGCTACACAGAGAAACCCTGTCTTGAAAAACAAAAACAAACAAACAAAAGAAACCTGTTAAGTAACAACATTCAATTGTAAGCTGCTTTGGCTTCTGTTTCCTCGTGTGAACCCTGAGTGTTAGTTTGCCACCATTATGACAAAATTCCCCAAGGAAGTAAAAAACGATGGAGGGAGGTTTACTTTGGCCTTGAATTTCAGAGGTCTCAGCCTAGCATCGCACAGCTCCAGCTCTTGGGTCCTGTGTTGACCCCAAAAGAAATGAGCAGAGAGCACATGATGGTGTAAAGCTGCTTACATCACAGGGCCGGGAATGATGACAGACAGGAAGCATCTGGGACAACATATGCTCTCCCTAAGCAGTCTGGCCATGGCTGGCTGGGGAGAGAACTCAGTGAAGTGCTTGCTCTGTGGGCATGACGGCCTGAGATGGGATCCTAGCACCCACGTAAGAGCTGGATGAGGCGACACCTCGGTAATCGCATCGCAGCACTGGGAAGGCAAAGACAGGAGGGTCCCTGCAACTCTGGCCAGCTCACCAGATCAGTGAGGGCCAGGTTCACTGGGAGACCCTGTCTCTAAAAATAAGGCCGAGAACATCTTGAGGAAGATACATACACACACACACACACACACACACACACACACACACACACAAACACACACACAAACACACACTTCAGTAACCCGAACACCTGTTGATTCCACCACATTTCAGAAAGCACCACGAGGGTGGACTGAGCCTTCCACACACATCTTTTTCAGAGACGTTCTAGATCCAAACTATGGCTGGCTGGGTGGTGCATATCTTTAATCCTAGGCAGAGGCAGGCATGTCTCTTCAGTTTGAGGCCAGCCTGGTCTACAGAGTGAGTTCCTGGACAGCCAGGGCTACACAGAGAAACTATGCCCCCGCCCCCAAAGATGTAAACTATGATCTCATGTTCTAAAACACGCCCAGACCCTGGACAGCTCTGTCCTCACTCTTCACCCAAGCCTATTCAACCTTGAATAGTAACCACATCGGCATGTATGAACTTGCACCAGAACTGCTTCAGGATTGTTCAGTGGTTAAGAGCACTGGCTATTCTTCCTGGTCAGATTCTCAGCACCCACATGGCAGCTCACAACCATCTGTAATTCTAGTTCCAGGGCATCATATACTCTGTTCCCGTCTCTGTAGGCACTTTCACAAACAGGATGCACAGACATACATTCAGGCAGACACCTATATATGTAAAATAAAATTGTTGAAATAAGGTTTACCAGTAGGGAAAATGATAGGCAGTAATGAAAGATGGCATTCCCCACCTCCAATGGTGTGATCTATAATATGTGATTTATAATATGTGATCTAGAGTATGGCTCATTCGGAGAAGGCTTTCAGGTACAGTTTTAGAGGGTGCTAGGGATGTATTTGGGTGTATGTGTGTGGAGGAGAGTGTGTCTTTATGATATGATAATATATGTGTGGGTATCAGTGTTTGGAATCATATCCAAGATGTTTGAGTGTGTAAAATTGAGAACATAAGCCTTGTGCTTGTGTATTATGTAAGACTGCCAGGGCAGGGGTGGAAGGTGCATCAGCCACCAGCTACTGCAGGGACTCAATGGTTTTCTAGGGCTGGCTCAGAGGGTAAAGGTGTCTGCCACCAGGCCCGATAACCTGGATTTGATCCCCAGGACCCACGTGGTTGAGGGAGAGAACTGACTCCTGAGAGTTGCCCTCTGACCCCCACATGCACACCATGGCATTCATAGGCCAGCCCACCGTCAGTCACAATGTGTGTGTAGACACACTGTGTGCACGTGTCCAAACATATAAAAATAAATGCAACATAGTTTTAAATAAAAGTGTTTTTTTCTTGGGGACATGAAACAGTTGAGGGACTCCTATTGCAATAGCTTGCTTAAGCCAGTCATCATGCATCCCTATGATCTTAGCTTATGGGAGGCTGAGACAGGAGCAGGGCAGTTTTGAGATAATGAAGATTCCACTCTAGAAAGAAAAAAAGCCTATTTAGAATTTTTTGTGTTTTTATAGTTTATCTTGAAGACCATACCTGGTGGCTTATGCCTTAATATCTATAAATTCTTTCATCTGCCTATAAAATACAAGCAAACATTGTCTCATTTTCTATGGGCGGGCATTGTTTACCCTGGACTTTTGTGCGAGGAAGAGTGTGGGGTGCAAAGCGGAGAAGAAGCCCTCTGCTCCCACTGTGCATTCCTTGTAAGGGAGCTGAGCTGTCTATAGCCTCCGAGGAGCTTTGGTGAAGTACATGTTTTTAATCATGCTGAGCTTGTTAAAAAGGATCCCTGTCAAGTCTCATGTAGCTTTGCATGTCAAACATGACTTGGAAATGTTTCCCCCAGTGACTCTGTCTTAACAATTTACGTGAGGGGTTCACTGGGAACGAATTAAATTTTNAATTAAATTTTTGGGAGGTCACAGTTTGCTTTCAACTTGGCTTTCCAAGGTGAAAATGAACTTCTGGTTTTTAAATTGGAGTTGTTGAAGTTGGGAAAAAAGTTCTAACAAAGAAGTTTCGAACTGTGCAGCCAGCTGTATTAAACGGAGCCCGGCTCCCCATCTCTTTGAACCGTGTGGCAATTGCACTGAACGGAACGGAACGGGGCTTCCCCATCTCTGCAGCCAGAAATGGAACTTGATTGTTCTTACACTTTTTCTTTTTCTTTTCCTTGTAGCTGTAAACATGGAGAGAGAAAGGGAAGAGAAGGTAAAATAAGCTGAGGCTAAGAAACTGCGCCTGTCACGTAAATCTTAGCGACATAAATGTGTTTTTATGTTGTTTTGTAGTTAAATATCCCTCCCCCCACTCAGAATATTACTTTGTAAATGTTTCAGACTTACTAATTGAAAACCTAAGTTGCTAAGAATTAACTTTTTTTTGAGACAGGGTTTCTCTGTGTAGCCCTGGCTGCCCTGGAACTCCCTCTGTAGAGCAGGCTGGCCTCGAACTCAGAAATCTGCCTGCCTCTGCCTCCTGAGTGCTGGGATTAAAGGCGTGCACCACCACGCCTGGCTTTATTTTATTTTATTTTATTTTTTGAGATAGAGTCTCACTGGGAAGTCTAAGACATGCAAGTCACTATGTAGCTCATGGTGGCCTTGAACTTGTTACTGTCCTTCTTGGCAACTGGGTGGCACTGGGATTGGACTCAGAGCCTTGCGCTTGGGAGGTAAGGACTCTCATTGAGTTACACCTCAGCTCTAAAGTACTTGTGTTTGAGCCATTGGGTATATGTGCTTCAGAAAGACTTGGACTGTTCTGAATTTCCTATCAAGCAATTCCCCTTAGCTCAGGGATTTCTTTTTTTTTTTAATTTTTTTTTTATTAGCTCAGGGATTTCTTTTTTTTTTAATTTTTTAAAAATTTTATTTATTATATATAAATACACTGTAGCTGTCTTCAGACACTCCAGAAGAGGGCGCCAGATCTCGTTACGGATGGTTGTGAGCCACCATGTGGATGCTGGGATTTGAACTTATCACCTTCGGAAGAGCAGTGGGGTGCTCTTACCTGCTGAGCCATCTCACCAGCCCCAGGGATTTCTTTGTACTTTAGCAAGTACTAGAACTTTGCCCTGGCACCTGACTCCCCCTATCCCCACCCCCAACTCTCTCCCTGGAGGTTTTATGCTACAATGTCTGGGTCCCTTGTTTTGGGCTTGAGGTAAAGGTAAAGCTTTGTAGTATAAGAATGTTGTTGTTCATCTCTTGGCATCTGATAAGGAGAAGGGAGGGAGAAGGTGGGGGTGGGGGGGAGGGTGAGGAAGAGGCAGAGGCATGGGATGAGAGGGCGGGGAGAGAGGGGAGAGGTGGGGAGGGAGATGTCAGAGGCCCGCCTTCCAAACCGCATGCACTTCTTCTAATTCAGGCTCTGCCTCTGGTACCTTCTGCCACCTCTCAGTAGCCCATTCAAGTATGAATTCATCAATGGATTAATCCATTGATTGGGGGACCTAAAGCCCACCCGGTATGATTGTTTTGGGGGCCATGCTTTTTGAAGGATATTTCATATCTAAGTCACATCAGTGGATCCCTGCCCCTGGGAGCTTCCTGGGAAAGGTTAGTTGAAACAGGTTGCTTGTCTCCCCCTCCTTTAAGTAGTGACTTTGCTAGGCTAACACAGCCCCTCACCCCTGTATTTTGGAGATGTCCTTCCGCCAGGCTCTTTAATCTCCTTCCCAGCTTTGCTGTTGAGAGCCTCAGGCCTTGGCATCTGATCCTTTGAGTAGCTCTTTTCTCCTCTAAAAGCTTTTGTGGTCAGCTCTGTGATCCCGGTGTTTTGAAAAAATTCACACTCTTTATCCGTTGGAATGCATGTATATTTTAATTAATATTCGTTGGTTACTTGATGAATTCAGTCATTTTTTTTTTAATTCTGAAAAAAGTTAGTTTTTAAATCCTTACATATTTTGGTTATATTTTTGTCTGCTTGAGAGTGGGGACACGGCGGCAGTGGGAGGCATGGTGTCTGAGAGGATGCTGGCCCTCTGGATGGGCAGATTGGTGAGGAAGCCTCTTGTTAGTGATGAGGTCATCCTAGGCTGCAGGGGTTTTCCAGAAATGACCCCTTTAATCTCATTGCTATCAACAGAGACCTTGCTCTCAGCTTCCCATGCAGGAGCTCTGAGGAAGGCAGGCTGGAGCCCCAGCATGTGGAACCTTACTGTTCATTTGATCCCTGTACTTCCGTATGTCTCAACTGTGTCCTCTCATTCTAGAGAGCCTGTTTTAACATTTTTGGAGGATCAACAGCCAAGCTTCTGCCAGGATGGGAATTTAGGGTTCTGGCTGCTTCAGCGACTTTGTTGTTCTTTGAGAGGCCAAGCTAGCCTTGCACTTGCTGCATGCTGACACTGGCTCTGAATTCCTCCTCATCTCCCCCCCCCCCACTCCTGAGTGTTGTGACAACAGTCATACACCTCCATGCCCTTGCTGCAGTGTCCCCCTCCTCCACACACACCAGTCCGTTCACTTCTCCCTCCTGATGTTCTCTCCAGCACTGACCACCTGACCTCTGTGAGTCAGCAGTGTAAGTGTATGGGCTTATATAGAAGGAATATTCGGTTGTTTACTGTGCAACCTTCAGTTTTCCATCTTCCAAAAGCACTCTTTCCTTCTGTTTTCTTCCTGTCCCTCTTCTGAGACAGCCTCTGCTTCAGTGCTGGTGGGGACGGAGAGAGCG